>PVKS010025535.1:0-29731 GCA_004027875.1 Aplodontia rufa | reverse complement strand
AGGCTCAGTGGAGGCCCTCAGCATTGGTGCTGGCCCAGGCTCAGTGCAGGCCCAGGCTCAGTAGAGGCCCCCAGTACTGGTGTAGGCCCAGGCTCAGTGCACACCCAGGCTCAGTGCCGAAAGGACTCAGAGCAGGAGCTTGATCTGAATCAGGTGTTGTCAGTTAGTGAACGTGTCCTTGGATGGATTACTTCAGATTGGTTGACTTGTAGACGTGAATGACTGGTTCTAGGTGGAGCTGGGCCCCTGTTGCTCTGGTTTCTGATTCAACTCTGGCCTCCTGGGCCCACCCTCCTTTTCCTGGGGGGTCAGTTCCCAGGTCTTCCAAGTGCATTCCAGGCTTCCCACCATCTGTACTTCCCAGCCTGTCTCCAGTTATTTCCTCAGGCCCTCAAATCTGTCATCACACCCATGTGAAAATTTTTTTCCCCTTTGTGGCCAAACTGAGACTGTCCCAGACATGGAAGTTTCCTTCCCTTTGGATGTCTTGCCTGCCCTTCAAGGCCAACCTCTTCTGTGGAGTTGCTTCTGATGCCTCAACATGAATAGGTTCTTTTAGGACCCTGCCTTGGGTTTCTCTCTTAATCCTGAATTGTGGTTAGCTGTGCACTTGCCTGTCTGCTAGGTTGCCAGCTAGTGAGTGAAAGGAGCCTGGATTTTCATGTGGTACCCGGCATTTAGACCATGGTGGGTCTGCAGTACACTTGTTAATTGACTCTGCCTCATCCTACCCCCAGAGAACTCTCGAGGCTGCAGATACTCTCCAGCCAAACTTGTTCAAAGTCACTGACCCATGCAGAAGCAAAATAAGGCGAGGCCCCTGCTCACCAGAACCACTTCCTGCCCTGGTGTCTGTGAGCCTAGCTGGTCCTCAGAGCTGCCTGTTCCCCTGGCACGTAACGAGAAGGAGCAGCTTCTCTTAGATGGATATGATCTTACTGATTTTCCTGGAAAGGCATGTCCCATATGTGCTCACAGCATGCAGGGAGAGACAGCAGTCTCATCTGTGTTCAGCCAGTCTGAGGAGCAGATAGTCACCCTCTGATTGTGACCGAGTGACCTGCCAGGAAAGGCTTGACCATTCATTACCTGGTTAAACAAGCTGATGGTGGCTTCACCCTGGCTGATCACTGAACCTCCTTCATTCAGTCTGCTTTGGTGTGGACAGTGTCCCTTTGTTGCCGGGAGATGCTGGGAGATGGGGAAAAACCATTGTGAAAGCCAGAGCCCCCACGACCTGCCCGTGCTAGCACATGGTTGGGGAGGTGCCTGGTGGCTCTGGCCGGGCGCTGCTCTGAATACCTGTCGTCTTCTCTTGCAGTACATCTTTGCAGATGCGTATGCCCAATACCTCTGGATTACATTTGACTTCTGCAACACTATGCATGGCTTTTCCATCCCATTCCGGGCAGCCGATCTCCTCCTCCATAGTAAGGCCTCCAACCTCCTCCTGGGCTTTGACAGGTCTCACCCCAACAAGCAGGTAAGAGAGCTTCCGGAGCTCAGTCGTCTGGGGTTCCTGGGATTTTCTACTCTGCTGGGTGGATTGCTTGTCCTTTGAGTGACCTCACCTCCTGCCTGCCCCTTGCCCCTCCCCATCCTTTGAGGCTTAGCCTTTGGAGCTACTGTTTCACTTACCACAGCGAAGGAAAGGTATATCCCCCTGGCACTCTCCCTCTGCACCCCAGCCAGCGCTCAGCACCCAGCACTTGGCAGGCCATGTGACTTAAACACTATGCCCCTTTGTTAGCCCTTGGGGTAAATTGAGGCCCTGGAATTTAATCAGAGCCACCTGGAGGAGCCTGGAGTCTAAGCTCTTTTGGGAGCTCTTATCACAGTTCTCTTCTCCTTCCATCTTCTATCTCATTTATTTGTTTGTTTTTTTTTTTTTTTCCAGTGTTGGGGATCAGACCGAGGGTCTGGCACATGCTAGGCAAGTGCTCTGCCACTAAGCCACAGCCCTCCAGCCCCACCTTAAACATAGTGCTTTTGCCTACCATTTATTTGAAGTCACTGTTAGCTTTCATATTCTTCCTTGCATTGGGGTATAACATACATGTGTGTATTTTCCTCTTGGAATCCAGGTCTTTGATGCAAAGCTAGCGTTTGAGAAGAGAGCCTGAGTAGGATTTCTGTGTGACAGTGGAACTTGCCAAGTCAAGACTGATGGTCAGGCATAAACTTCTGAAGCCTGCAGGTCCTGTGCGAATGGACTGATGAGGATTGAATGTTTCTGTCCTGAAGAACCTTGGAACATTTCTTTTGCTTTGTGGGGTGTTTAACCAAAACATATCTGTTTACCTTTGCTTGCCTTAGGGAGTAACCTAAGCCCACGTGGGCTGGGTCAGTTTACCAGTGGAGGTCAATTATTGTTATTTTTGGTCTCCTGATTCTTAATACTCTTTTGCTGGGGCCAGAGGAACCCTCGGGTTACATCGCGGAAGTCAAGGGACTTTGGCAGAGAGTAGCAAGTTAATTATTCGTGGCCTTGTCTGTGTGTTCAGTTGATTCCCTTTGGTGCTCTATACTTGGTTGGTGTCCTCTGCCATCAGCTTTAATGACCAGGGACTTTTTTTTTTTTTTTTTTTTTGTCCTGGGGATGAAACCCGGGGCCTCATACATACTATGCAAGTGTTCTGCCACCTAGTTGTACCCCCAGCCCACATGTTACATGTTTTTTCTTTCTTTCTTTTTTTTTTTTAATTGAAGTAAAATATACATAACATTCATTTTACTATCTTTACCATTTTTAAGTGTACAGTTCATTGGTGTTAAGTATATTCCTGTTGTTTGAGACTAACTCTGTCTCTGTTGAACATTGATTCTCCATCCGTTGGTCCCCTAAGGCCCTGGTAACCACCAATCTACTTTCTGCCTCTGTGGTTTTTAGAAATCAAGGTACTTCATGTAAATGGAATCATATGTGATTTTTCTTTCTGTGTTTTGCTTATCTCACTAAACCTTTTGTCCTCAAGTTTCATCTTCACTTCAGCATGTGTCAGAATCTCCTTTTCAAGGCTGAGTAATAGTCCACTGTGCCATTCTGCTCATCTCTTCATATCTTGATGAACACTTTCCTTGCATCTGCATTTTGGATATTGTAAATAATGCTGCTACCCATTACAAACCTTTGCCCCAACACCCCAAGTTCTAGAGAAGTCTCTATCTCAGTGCCACATCCCCAGTCTCCTATTACAAGGTTTTTAAGGGCACTGTTAAGTACCATTGCCTGGGGGCTAATCTTCAGTATAATAAGTTTCCGGTAATCCATAAGGGACAGACCTGTCACACTCAGTTTTCCTTCCATTTGCTATTGAGAGCCTTTGTGACAGGGGAGGGGTCCTTCCCCTCTGCCTGTGTAGTTGGAGTGCACTGTTGAGGTGGGGTCTCAGTGGGTGTTGGACGGTGGTGCTCTTTGGGGTGTACGCACTTCTCATGTGGTGGCTTCTGCTTGTCGTTTTGGTCTTTGCAGCTGTGGAAGTCTGATGATTTTGGCCAGACCTGGATCATGATTCAGGAACACGTGAAGTCCTTCTCTTGGTAAGTTGTGTTGTCTAGTGATCTAGGCTTCCATGCAACCTCACTACAGTTCCACCTTCCTCGGGGTGGACAGACCTTCTGTCCTCACTCCAAGGCTCAGGCCTTTAGCTCAAGAAATACATTTTTCCAGGCTTGAGAATTAGAGTTGCAAGTGTCATGAACTCACTAGTGGGGATAAGAAAGGAAAGTTATTTGTGAAAGGAAGGATAGAGCTTTTGCATTTTTCAGTGCCTCTGGGAGCCCAGTGGATGCTTGAGGCTCTTGCAGGTAGTAGAGGTCTTAAAGACCTTCATTTTTAGAATATTGTCTCAGGAGCAGAGGTTTTCCTGTCTATAAAGTTCAAGGCATTTTTCATTATATATATACATATGTATATATATGTATATACATATATATATATAATTTTTTTGGAATATCTGCTAAATATAAAATGTGCTAGATACTTTAGGGTATGGGAGGTTGAATAATTTATGGATAAGATTATGAAGGAGAATATAGTTTAGGAGGTAAGAAAAGATATTTCATGTATATTACATGCATTATGATAGAAGCACAGAAGTATCAGACAGCATGAGAAACAGACAGGGACTGTGCCTTCCAGAGGGAGGCTAATGGACAGCTTTGTGTTGCCCTGGATACGGGATGGGCAGAACAGGCAGGAGAGGTAGCAGGGCGGGTGTGGAGCACAGGAATCTCAGGTAGAAGCAGGGTAGCACAGTCAGGGTTGAGCCACTGCAGTACTTGGGTGAGATATTTGGGTCTGATACTTGGACAGCGTACTGAGTGAAGTTTGGAAAGGGGAATTGGTACCAGAATCTAAGGTGCCTGTGATAGGAATGTGGACTGATTTCTGAGAACAGTTGGGGGGGGGTGTTGGAGGGTTTTTTTTAAAATTTAATAAACAATTTTTATGAAACTCAATCAGTTTTATTTAGTTTTTCCTGTGGCTTTCATTGCTCCAACACTTTGTTGTGTATGTGGTGCTGGGGTTTGAGCCCGCATCCTTGAACATGCCAGGCAACCACCGTGAGCGCTGAGCCACTGCTCCAGCCCAGGCTTGGAGGTTTTTGATGAGGGGGTGAAATGGGCCATTGTTCGAGAAGTACAGTCATTTCTAGTTGTGATTGCTTCTGCCCTTGTGCAGTTACAGCGATTCGGTGTATGACCTTGAACACGAGTTTGCACATTTCCAGGAGCAGGCTCGGGGGTTGGTGGGTGTATCTGAACTGCTCTTCAACCCTGTTCATGTGGTGTCTCCCAGGCTGACTCTTGACTCTCCCTCCTCAAACCGGCTCGCCACATCCCCTTCCCCCTTTCAATTTCTGGTTGGTCAGGCCAACAACCGTGGACTCATCATTGACTCCACGGTTGCTTCAGTGCTTCGTGCTTAGCCCATCCAGAGCGGCCATTGGCCCCACCCTCAGTATATAACCCAAGTTGCCTGCACAGCTGTTCTGTCCTCTGTGCCACCTCGGTTGCCCAGGACTCTCCCAACCAGTCTGTCTGCTTTCACACTCATCCTTCCACACTTAATTATTAGTACGCAGATCTGTCCTGCTCAAAATGGTGACATTGTATTGTCACTCCCAGGTGGAGTGTCAGGTGCATTTCTACACAGGGTGCAGGGCCTTAGGATTCCTGTTTCCTCTGCCTGGAGTGCTCTTCCTTAGCATGTACTTATTGCTTATCCCCTTGCCTCATTGGGTCTCTGCTCAAACAACTCCTTTTCAATGAGGCCTACCAAGGGATCTTATGTATAAATTTGTATACTTAAACTATGTATATTTAAAATATACAAAATGATGCTATGAGACAGATGTTGTGAAATGGTTACCGTAGTGAAGCAAATTAACATATCCATCATCTCACATAGTTACCCTGTGTGTGTGTGTGTGTGTGTGTGTGTGACAAGAGCAGCTACAGTCTATTCATTTAGCAAAAATCCCAAGTGTTCTGCAGTGGTTTTAAGTATTGTCTGCTGGTCGATCTCTAGATTCGTGTATCCTGCATACCTGCACTTGGTGTCCTTTGACCTAGGT
The DNA here is from genome assembly GCA_004027875.1 of Aplodontia rufa. Classification (NCBI taxonomy): domain Eukaryota; kingdom Metazoa; phylum Chordata; class Mammalia; order Rodentia; family Aplodontiidae; genus Aplodontia; species Aplodontia rufa. Next base: position 24,152 of record PVKS010025535.1, on the reverse strand, counting down.
CTTCCCCTGCCCTGTTTTGTTCTCTCGAGGTATTTGATTTTCTTTTCATTTTACATATCAGGGAGATCATACGGTATTTTTCTGTCTGGCTTATTTCACTTAGCATCATGACTTCTAGGTCTATCCATGACACACATGTCTTCTCCTTTTTAAAGTTGGATACCGTGCCACTGCGTGTCTGTATATCAGTTTCTTCATTCACATTTATGTCGCAAAACACATAGGTTGTTTCCATAGCTTGGCTATTATGAATAATTCTGCAATAAACATGGGACTGCAGATATATTTATGAGATGGTGGTTTTCTTTCCTTTGGAGTATAAACTCAGAGCAGAGATTCCTGACTCTATTGTAGCTGTATTTTTAATTTTTTAGGATTCTTCTTACCATTTCCATGATGACTGTAGCAATGTACATCTCACAGACAGTGTACCAGGGTTCCCTCTTCTCCACACCTTGACAGTTTTCTGTCTTTTGTCTTTTGGATAATAACCATTCTGATGTGTATGAGGTGTATCTCGTAGTTTTGCATTTCTAAGGATCTTAATTAAAATTGCAACTTTTTCCCTGTTTCTAATCTACTTACTATATACTGTTCATTTTTATTTAGCACTTTATTACATTCTAACATACAATTATTATGCATATTAGTTGTCTTTCTTTAATAGAATGTAAATACCCCCTCCCAAGGGTAAGGATTTTTGTTAGTTTTGTGCACTGATAGATTCCCAGAAAATTGTGACTTTGGTACACATTGCCAGTTTTTTTAATGGAAAGTATCAGATTTGTATTTAGCAACTTAGAGTAGTGTTTTTCTTCTACAGATAATTCTATAGGTGAGAAATAGGTATCTCATAGCTTTAATTTGTATTTTTCTCATTCTGAATGAGTTTGAACATCTTTTATTCCATTTAAGGATCATTTTTTTCCTCTCTCTTTTTGTGACATTCTTGTTTATGCCCTTTGCTCTTATCTCCATATGATTGTTAGTCTTTTCATTATTGATTTCTAGGAACTCTTTATATATTTGAGATTAGCTGTTTGGTTGTGATGTGAACCAGGTTGTGTGTGTGTCCATCTATGTTTAGCAGTTTGTCATTTGTTCTTCAATTTTTTATGGTAGTTTTAGTTCTCATTAAATAACTTAGCAAGACGTAGATACCATCTGTGCTTCTTTTAACTCTTGGTTTAAAGCTGAATATCTTTGAGTTGATATTACTTCTTTCATAATTGAGGATGGTAAAGATGGAGGTGGCACAAATAGGGGCCCTACTGTTGAACATCTTCTGACTCCTGTGCATTTCCTTCATAGAGAGCTGCAATTTCTGATCATTCTGTCGTTTTCTTGGGCAGAGGTTGGGGATCTTAGTGAAATTATACCTGAAGTATCATCCAAGGGCAACCTCTACTATGAATACCGTTATAACTTTCTTTTGCTTTTAATTGTACTGGGGACAAATTGAGCTTTTGTTAGCTTAAGGAACTAATTAATCACCAGGACTACTAAATAAAAGAAATTCAGGTTTAGGAATTTTTCAATTTTACCTTCTGCAAACATGCCAGTATCTTAGAAGGGCCTGGTCTATCTTGTCTTAGATACATGTCTGGCATTGAGATTTCAGGTTGTATTTGGGGTACATCTCTTTAGGATTCCCCATAATAAGTGAGCATCATCACCTTTCAGAGAATAGTTAATTTATTCAGTTGTGCTTGGCAGCCTGGGAGCAGCAGGAATGAGAAAAAACCAACGGAGTCTGTTGTCTAGAGGGGGAGATAGGTAGGAAAGCAGAACACCTGTGCAGGTGGGATGCATGCTGCCCTGAGCGGCTGGAGGTGAGGCAGGGGGCAGGTGAGGACTGTTGATCGTGCTGATGGATGATGCCAGGATTGGAGTTTCTGAATTGAAGGCAAAGAGAACAAGAAGCCGTTATGAATGAGTCTCAGAAATTGGAAGACTAGGTAATGGCAAAGAACAAGGACTTGTAGGCGCAGCAGCTCCCAGAAATGGGAGGCCCAAATATGGGATGAGAGTCCTAGTTCTTTCTACCCCTGCATGTGGGCTTCCTCTTTCAGCTAGGAAGGGAATAATAGAGATGAACTCAACTCAAAATACCTCAAGAAAGGTTCCTTCCTCTCTGCCTTTTAAAAAATACACCCCAGCGGCCTCATTTTAATTTGCATATCCTCTATGCTAGAGGAAGTACTTTAATCAGTACTTCTAATTGTGGAAAAGAAGAGAACATGCCACCGCTCACCCACACACCAAGCATCTGATAATGAAGAATAGATTTCTCCCACGTTTGGGCTGCGGATGCTGGTTTCTCCACTGCTCTGCTTGGAGTCCAGATTGCAGGGTAAAAGTCAAGTCTTCCCCCATTACAAAAGGAAGCTATTCTTTTTCTATTTCTTGTCTTTCTTCCTGCCTCCTTTTTTTTTTTTGGGTTTGGTGAATGTTCTCAGCAGCCCATCTGTGAAGAAATTTGAAATGATCGCCTTCATCACTCTGAGCACCATTGTGCGTGTGGAGCAGGATAAAGACTATCACCTCTGCCTCTCCTCAAGCCCTCATCCTGAATGATCCCTGTGAAACTCTTTTCCTGGCTTCCCAATCCTTTGTCCCATTTGCTAAGTGATGTCCTTGTGCATGTTAGGAATCCTGGGCAGATAGGTCATCTTCCCAACTGCTGTGTAGGGCCCCTGCTTCTCTGATGTCATCTGATCTATCATTCTGCAGTCACTGTTTGGAGATTAATATCTGTAATTATGGTCCCTGAATCCAGTGCAGAAAATATGAGTTCAGCTGGGAGCCCAGTAGGTTAAAATCTAAGACAGGGCATCTATGCTCCCTCTGAGAAGCTTGGAGGAACATATGTAGCACAGTGTGTAAGAAGCACCTATGAAGTAATGAGACCCATTCCAAAATCGCCCAACCTAAATGGTTTCACACCGTTGTCAGAGTTAAAACTCATACAAGAGGCTTGAAATTGAATGCTGCAGAAATGTGTTGCTCCTGTTGGGAGAAGGGAGGGGAGCCCTTGGGGAAGGCTTCCGGAAGATGGAGACTTGAACTTGACCTCAGAGGAGAGTAGGATTAAGTAGGGGGTCAGAGTTTGTGCCAAGGGTACCTCTGCACAGGTGTTGTGTTTGCAAACACAGAGGGAGAAATGTGCCCTCCCTTCCTGAGGACATCAAGGACATCAGTGGATATGAGAAAGCTTGTGAAGGCACATTGCTGGATTTGATATGCACTGGAAGGGGGATGCCAGATGGCCGAAGTGGATCAGTGACATCAGCAGGTCTCAGAAAGAGCAGGGTCCACGGGACGGAGCAGGCTCAGAGGTTGCCGATGTGGTTTTCTCTAGCGTGGTTCTTCTGAGGATGTAGCATCTTGGGGAAACTCTCCTTCATTCCTCTGAGGTTCATAACTTGAGGCCAGAAACGTGCTGACAACCTCAAGCAGTTCATAGCTTATTTATTCTGAAATACTCCACCTTATTAATGCTTTTCCTACTTTTTGTTTTTCACAAGCAGGGCCAGAGTTTGGCTTGAGCTAAATCCACCATGCTTTGGAAACAGTGGTAGCAACATAAAACACTTTACAGATGGCAAGTTCTCTCCCGCTATACTGAGCCAAGGAACAAGCAAAGGGATGTTTTGGAGGCACCGAGAATAATTTGTTGCTTGCACCTTGGTGGTCCTAAATTCTACTTGATTGCATGGCAAAATTGCCGTGCCTTCAGTGATTAAATGTGAAAATGAAAATGATCACACCTTTTTTCTGCCCCCTAGGGGAATCGACCCCTATGACAAGCCAAACACCATCTATGTTGAACGCCATGAACCCTCTGGTTACTCCACAGTTTTTCGAAGTACAGACTTCTTTCAGTCCCGGGAAAACCAGGAAGTGATCCTTGAGGAAGTGAGAGACTTTCAGCTTCGGGACAAGTACATGTTTGCTACAAAGGTGGTGGTAAGTTGAATGCCTTAAGAATAAACTCCTTTTGAGTTTCCTTTGCAAGGTTTGGCATTCTGGAGGCAAACAGATGAGTCTGCATGAGCAGAGATTGGACTGGGTGCTTGGGATAGCTTGGCTGAAGAATTCTGGACATTGATGAACATCTCCAAAGGGCTTAGAAGGTGCTGGGAGGTTGGAGGAGTGGTGACACTGAGGACAAGAACTTCGAGTATCTCTAGACCCTAGGAATTTGTTTCCTGGTAGCCAAGCCTCCTTGACAAAGACAGGTTTCTTTGAAATCCCAGTGAAACAGAAAGGAGGGGTGGAGCCCAGTGGCTTTTTTCTTTTAATCCCACTTCCTCATTTCCTTTAAATTTAGACCAATTTCTTGGAGATTTTTCAACACGTTAATTTACATGGCTAATAGGATGTGTAGTCATTGGCTAGTGGGAGTTAATGCTCAAAGAAAAGCAGTAATTAAGCTTCCAGCTGTCAGTAAGTAGCTTAACTCTCAGCCTTTGGGAAAATCTTCCCCTTGATTTGATGTGTTGGAGCCAGATGCTGCAATGGAGGCCTTGCTCATTTAAAACCAGAGTTGATTATTTAACAGGACTTGCTGTGCGACTGTACCAAGTGCACTCTCACTGCTCTGGTGTAAAGGAAAAGACCAGCCTCTGCCAGGAGTATGTTGGGCCACTCTGCTGGGTGCTGTAGGCTTTGCTTTCTTTCTATTTTTTTTTAAAGAGAGAGGGACAGTGAGAGAGAGAGAGAGAGAGAGAGAGAAACAATTTTTATTATTTAGTTTTTCATGTGACCTTCGTTGCTCCTAGACTTCGCTGTGGGATTTGAACTCACATACTCGCGCATGCCGGGCAAGCACCATAACTGCTGAGCCACCACTCCAGCCCTGGCTTTGCCTTCTTAATAGTGGCCATTCTCTGACTCAGACTCTGTGAAGCCCTGTGGTACCTGGGGGGTTGCCCTGCTCTCTGTCACTGTTGACCTTAGGGACAGAAATCAGATGTAATGTTTTCCTCCAAGTTCTCATTTATTTCTGTAAGTGGTAGCAGGTGAAGCAGAGGCAGGTCCGTCCCCAGGAAGAAAGCAGGGAGGGCCAGAATAGGAAGAGAAGATATGGGTGGGTAAAGGCAAGAGGTATTCCCTGCTAGGTACCTTGCAAAATATTTTTTAAAACTGCTACACTAGGACTAGCGTGTGAAGCTCAGTGATGGAGTGCTTGCCTAACACGCCTGAGGCCCTGGGTTCAATTCCTAGGGGTCCAAACAAAAACAAATAAAAAGCAAACCATTAGGTGCCTTGTGCACACTCATAATTCCAGCCAGCTGGGAGGCACTTGTAGGAGCATCTCAAGTTTGAGGTCAACCTGACAACTTAGGGAGATCCTGTCAAAAAATTAGAAAGATTTTGTGATGTTGCTCAGTGGTAAAGCACCCCTGGGTTCAATCCCTAATACTGTGTTACAAAAAACAAAAACAAAAAAAAAATGTGATTTTTTTCTGTTAGGTTGTTTGCGTTGACCAGTAGACATTGGATCACTCCTTTCCTACCTTGTTTGTCTGCTTCTCTCGCACTTTCTCTCTCTTTCGCTCCTGCACACACAAACAGCAGCCCAAGAACACAAGATGCTTGAATTGCCTTAGGAAGGGGTGGGTGATGGGCTTTCACAGGTGTATCAGGTCTAACCGTTGGGCCTTGTGCCCTCTAGTTGGGCAGTCCTGAGTTCCAGTGTCATCAAAAGTGTTGTCTCCATTGGTCCTGGGCCTTTTCTGTTTGAGTTTCTTGAACCTGGAGTTATGGAATGGTTTTAATTTGTCATTTTTTTTTGACCAGGGATTGAACCCAGTGGTGCTTAACCATTGAACCATATCCCCATATCCCTGGCCCTTTTTTTAAAAAATTTAATTTTGAGACAGGGTCTCATTAAGTTGTTGAGGTATCACTAAGTTGCTGAGGCTGGCTTTGAACTTGCGATCCTCCTGGCTCAGCCTTCCGAGCTGCTGGGATTACAGGCGTGTGCTACCATCCCCAGCTAATTTCTCAATTCTGAGGCATAGTGACCTGTGATCCCCTGGTTCGTCTTCATTTTTGCCTGAGTTGAGCCTGGGCAGGATAGCTGTTGTGCATTTCTGTCAGCCTGTATTGCTAGATCTCACACCTAAGAGTTGGAGTTAAATCCCTGTTTGAGGCATTCTGTGCCTTCCATTCCAATCTAACTTCTATGTCTGTTCTGTAGACAGACTGATTTACAGAGTACCTGTGACGAGGTTTTATTACTCCTGCTGGTAAGATCAGGGGTCTTATCTGTTTGGATCATCACTAATATAGTACCCAGTGTCTTGCACAACACTTGGTACATAGCAGGTGTGCAGGAGAATTGAATGAATGCCATCTTTGCCCACCTAACTTACTTTGGTGGGTGGCATTACATTATTGGAAATTTTATAGTCAACTGTCAACTCTCTGGATGGCCTGTTTATCACTGTTGACAGTGAAGTAGTATTTCTGTGTTGGCTTCTCCCTTTTGCACGTGGACCGGCCTCCAGCTTCCGAGGGTAGTGCTGTAGCTTGAGTACTGTATGCTAGCCACCATGGGCAAGTGTTTCCTAAATTGTGTTCTTAGGAGCACCTGCAGCAGTACACGCAGGAACAGTTGTTGCAAATGCAGATTGCGGAGCCCAAATGCACTTTCCCCTGAGTAATCCTATACCAAAGAATCACCAAAGTTTGGGACGCTATGTCCTGAGCCCTTCTGTAAATAGAAGCTTCACACAATAGTCAATTACAATGCCAACAGAACATTTCTCAAAGGATGAATTGATGGGAGAAGAAACAACTGGCAGTGGGCAATCAGAGGAGTTCTCCATTGGACTGCTAAATCACAAGGATAAACAAAATTGGCCCTGGTGGGTTAACGCTCCCAGTAGGAGTGCTGAACTTCCAAACCTAGCTTTATCTTGGGTCTGCTTAGCTCTAAGGCTGTGTGGGTTTGGGGAATTCCAACTGGTAAATGTTAAATGGATTCAAATCAAATTTGGAAAATCAAGGAACTGATTTTAAAGCCACAGATAGTTGGTTTGGGATGATTAACTCTCTTGTTCCTTCCAGCTCCATCAATTATAGTCCTTTGCAAGTTAGTTTTTCAGTCCACATGGGGACAGCCACTTGGGCTCTGGAGACTGGATCTGGTGCCCAGGACTTTAGAATTTCCTGGTGCCCTATGGCCTGGCTTTGGCTTCACATGTGCTTTGTGTCGGGTGCCCTTTGATTTTCTTATCCAAAGGTTAGTTTTTATTCCTTGCTTTTTGACATAAAGTTCACTGATTTGTGAATATCAAGATAATAGGGCCATTAAAGAAACAATGAGGTAACTTTGTGGTCTGTTGATTTGGTAATAAACAACTGTTGGGTTCTTTGTGGTAAATAATGGTATTGCCCAAAAGTGTGAGGTGGGTGAGGATTAGCTGCTCCCCTGCAGCCTCACCCTTGGGTGATGATGCAAGCCAGGCTCAGGCCTCTTTGCACAAATGTGTGTCAGTTTGCCAGAAGGTCTCCCGTCCTCACAGGGAGGGTAGCCACTTAGCCCTTTGAGGATGCACACTCGGTACTGGAGCAGGCACTGACCCTTGATGGCCTGTCACTTGCCTTTGTTAATAAAGTTATTCATTTGCTTATGAGTGGTCCTTGGCAGCTTTCATGCCAGAGCGACAGAACTGAGCAGCCTCATACAGGCAATATGACCCAGAAAGCCTAAAATATCTACTCTCTGGACCTTTAGAGATAAGTTTGCCGACACCTGTTGTCTGTTACCCTTTCAGCTGGCATCAGGCGAGCAGAATTAAAAGGTCTTAACAAACATACAGATAAAGTTCGAGTTGCAGACCTTTAAATTGTCATGCCCTGCTGATGTCAGGGTGGTATCTTTAGAATATTAAGGCCTTTCAAATATTGAATGCTGCTGATTTCCCAAGTGAGAGTCCATTTGTATTTTCATGATTCTGATTAGCCAGCCACTAATTTTACTATTGAAAATCCATTCCTGACCCTTATTATGCCAATCTGAAGTCTATAATGTTGATCAGAGATAACAAAAAAGTTTAGTAGCTTCCTTACAGTTTTGATCTTCCAGATGGGTTTTATGACCAAAACTGGGGTATGAATTTTAGGATAGTGGACTAAAACCAAATACTGAAAAATTATTTTAATTAAATTACTTAAATGTATGCAACTATAAAGCACCCAAAGGATATAGCTCTTATATATGCTAGTACAACCCAAACAGATTAAAATTAAAACTATAATAGCAATAATTTAAAATTAATATTAATTTGGTATAACATCTATATTAAGATGTTATATCGTGAAATATATCGTGAAATTCTCCTTTTTTAAATTTATAGCTCAGTGATTTTTAGTTTATTCATAAGATTGAACAATGGTCATCTCTACTGAATTCCAAACATTTTCATCACCCCCCAGAGAAACTCCATACTCTGTGACAGTACTCCCTTCTCCTCCCAGCCCCTGGCAACCACTAATCTACTTCCTGTCTTAATAGATTTGCCTGTCTTAGACCTTTTGTATAAAGGAATCGTAATATGTGAATTTTTGGTGATTAGTTTCTTCATAGTATGTAATACTTTTACCTTTCATCTATGTTATAGCATGGATCTCTTCAATCTTTGTTGTTTTTGTGGTTGTACTGGGGATTCAGCCAGGGGTGCTTTACTACTGAGCTACACCCCCATCCCTCTTTATTTTTTTATTTTGGGGTAGGGTCTCACCAAATTCCTGAGGGTCTCGCTAAGTTGCTGAGGCTGACCTTGAACTTGAAATCCTCCTGTCTCAGCTTCCTGAGTTGCTAGTTTAGCAGGTGTGTACCACCATGCCCAGCTACTTCAATCATTTTAAATGACTGAATAGTATTTCTTTGTAAGGATATAACACACTTTATTTAACCATACATGAGTTGTCAGCCGTTGGGGTTGTCTGCTAACTTCTGGCTGTTAGGAGTGATGTTGCTGTAAACATTTATGTGCAGTTTATGTGGGGGCACAGTTTTGTTCTGTTGGGCATGTGCCTAGGAAGTAGAATCCCTGGGTCATGTGGTATTTCTCTTTAACTGCATGAGAAACTGAACTTTCCTTTGAAGTGACCAAGTGACCACACCATTTTACATTCCTACCTGCAAGGTGTGAGGGTTTCTCCATGTCCTTGCCGACACTTGCTAATGTCAGCCTTTTTGGTTATAGTCATCCTAGTAAAGGTGAAGGGATATCTTCTTGTGGTTTTCATTTGCTGTTCATGATGGCTGATCATGTTAAGCATCTTTTCATTTGCCTTTTTGGCCATTCATGTATCTTCCTTGGACAAATGTCAGTTCAAATCACTTGTCCATTTTAAAACTCTTTGTCTTTCTAATGTTGAGTTCTTTCTTTATTCTGTATGTAAGATACATGGTTTGTAAGTATTTTCTGTCATTTTATGGGCTTCACTTTCTTGATAGTACCCTTTTCAGCACGTAAGTTTTTAAGTTTGAAAGTCTAATTTATCTGTCTTCTATTGTCCTATTGGTGTTTTATCTAACAAACTATTACCTAATCCAAGATTGTGAAGATTTCCTGTAAGAGTTTTTTAGTTTTAGCTCCTGTAGATGTGTCTATAAGTCATTTTCTATTAATTGTTGTATACAGTCTGAAGTAGATACTCATTTTTGTAAACACGTAGATAACTAGTTGTTCTGGTACCAGTTGTTTAAAAGACTGTGCTTTTCCCTTTAAATTGCCCTGATATCTTTCTTTAAAATTAATTGGTCATGAGCAGAAGGATTTATTTCTGAACTCTCAGTGCTGTTCCTTTGATCTATGTAGCTGTCCTTGTGTCAGCATGACGCTGTCGTGACTACTGTAAGTTTGTAAGCTTTGAATTTGGAGGGGTGGAACTTCTGACTTTGTTCTTTCTTGAGATTGATTGGCTCTTCTGGGTTCCTTACGTTTCCATAGCATTTTAAGGTCAGCCTGCCACTTTTTGCAATGATAGGCAGAGGAGATTTTGATAGACAGTGATATGTATTGGGAAGGGATGGGGAGGGATCAGGGTAGATAATTGGGGGGGCGCTCTTGGGGGTAAATCTAATCTTCAGAATCTATAAATATTATATAATTTCATTAGAAGATTGTGTGATTGTTCAACAAATAAATTTCTGAATAAAAAAAAATAATACTGTTTTCCAGTGCGTGGACAAAAGGCACCTTCCATTTGCTTGGTCTTTAGTTTCTCTCAACTGTGGTTTCTGCTTTTCAGCCTTGGGCTTCTTTTGTCACATTTTTTTCCCAAAGTATTTTATTACTTTGACTCTGTTGTAAATGATGATTTTCTTAAGTAGGTTTCTTGGCTCTGTTCATTCTTAAAATGATTTTTTCTTTCCTTTCTTGAATGTATCATCACAGTTAACCGTTGTTAAAGTCACTGCTATTTTTTTCCCTGCCAGTTCAAATATGTCACTGACCCCTGTTAATTCTTCTTTTGAGATATACTTTTCAACTCCACAATTTCTTTTTTAATATTTTTATTTCCTTATTAATATTCTCTATTTAATGAGTCATTGTTTCCATACTTTCCTTTAATTCTTTATACGTAATGCTCTTTGGTTCCTTGAACATATTTGTGATAGCTGATTTAAATTTTTTGTTCACTGAGTTCAATATCCTGGTTTTCTCAGGGATAGTCTCTATTGACTACTCCTTCTTTCTTGAGCATGGGCAGTTCTTGGCTGTTTCTTTGCTTGTCTTGTAATTTTTTTTGGGGGGGTTTAATATTGAACATTTTAAATGATGTAGTAGCTCTTCATATCAAAATACTTGCTTCCCAAGGGTTTCTTTTGTTTTGTTTTGTTTTTATTTGTTTTTTTTCAATGAGTTTTCTGCTCTGCTTCTGTGAAGTTTATATTTTTTATTTCTTATAGCTACTGAAGTATCTGAAAATTTGGTTTAGTGGCCAGCTAATGATATGACAGAGATTTCCTTAAATACTTTGAAGAAATAACTCCTTCAGCCTTTTTTGATGGCCTCCGGGTTTGTGTTGGGGTAAACCTTCAGTGTCTTGGCAGGCAGTTCACAGAGCTGCCCTAGTTCATCTGCTGTCTTTGGGGAGCTTCTAGGTTAGCTGGAGGTAGAGACTAGACCCTTTCCGATTCTTTCCTAAATGGGACTTGTAGCTCTGATGGGGGTTCACCTTTTAGATTCTCGGGAATCTTGGGGTGCTTATCAAACAAAGCCTCTTACGGACTTCTTCCCCAGTTTCTCCTCTTAAGCTTAGCTTCAGTTTAGCCCCAGCTGCTAATGCTGCCTCTGGCAAATGCCAATTGTGAGCCACCGTTTTCCATAAACACCTGGCAATAGGGCCGTTTGTGCTGTGAGCTGTCAGGTTGTTAAGGTGAGGCCTGAGAAGTGGCTTTCCTGTGTCACCAGACAGGGGCAGCAGTGACAGTTTAGTAACTGGGGGGTTTTGGGGAACTGCAGACCTGTTCTCTCCAATAGGGAGGCTGCTGTTTTCCATAGCTGTTGTGCTGATGAGGCTGTGAGTTTCCAAGGCAGCCATGGGGCTAAAGGGGAGGGGTATGGGATGAGGGCAAATGAAATCATGGCAGAGTTGGCCATTCTTGCCAAGGTTCAGGCATTGTTCTTGAACACATGCTCCTTGGATTTTTGCAAAGCCTTATTTAATTTTCAGAATTCTTGAAAAAACTGATTTTGAGAATTTTTGGTAATGTTTTTCTTGAAATTTATGGGTGAGTAGATTTTTAAGAGTTCCTTACTGTGCCATTTTGGAAATGCTTCCAATTAATATCAACTTTATAAACTTTTTTTTTTAATTTGATTTTTTTTTTATTTTATTTTTTTTTTATTTTTTTTATTTTTTTTATTTTTAAACAACCTTACACGATTTTAACAAAATAATATAAAATGTGTATAAAATGTGTAAATATTCTGGATATTGCAATTATCTCCAGGAGTGCCCCCTGATTTTTTTTTTTGGCACTGGGAATCAAACCTAGGGATGCTCTACCACTGAGCTATATTTCTAGCCCTTTTTATTTTTTATTTTTGAGACAGGGTCTTGCTAAATTGCCCAGACTGGCCTTGAACTTGTGATCCTCCTATCTCAGCCTCCTGAGTTGCTGGGATTTCAGGTGTGTGCCACCAAGCCTGGCTAATTTCGTAAAGTTGTTATGGATCCTTTCCCACCCACACAAAAGAACAGTTAATAATAATATGACCTCCCCATATGCCCTTATCCGTTTTCAGTATTACCTACACTTGCCAGTCTCTCTTCAGCTATCTGACTGTTTCTTATTTTTTTTTCCTCTAGGATATTTTAAAGAAAATCCCGGATCTCATATCTTATCCATGTTTTTATTAGTTTCATTATTTTTTGAGATGAGGTTTTGCTATGTTGCTCAGGCTGGTCTTGAACTCCTGGGCTCAGGTGATCCCCCAGGTGCCTGTAACAGTGCCTGGTTTCCGTGTTTTATTCGTGATGTTTGGTATAAACAGCGTGCACATGAATAATGGGTTTTGCTGAAACTTCGTTACTGTTCCAGTGGAGAATGTGGAACTGAGTGCTGCAGCCAGGGCTCAGGTGCTTCAGAACTGTTGTCCCCATGCCACCACATGCCTTGGGACACTTCAGTTCTTCCTCCAGTTTTCTCCCCAGCTTAGTTTTTAGGTTGGATAGTTCATTGTAATATTCCTAGGCCCTCATATGATAGGGATGTGCCATTTATTTATGTCCTCCTTTCTTCTTCTTGATCCTTTTTTTCTTTTTTCTTTTAACATAATCTGAAATGTAAATTCAGGTTATTTGGATACCTATATGTCAAGTTATTTTTAATGATCAGAACTGAAATTAAAACTTATTAATTGAAAATTTCTAAAAGATTTAAAAATTTTATTAAAAAGTCTTAGACATTTTCAAACCCTGTAAAATTGTCCTTGATTACCACATTCAAGTAGTTCCTAGCTGTTGATGGAGGTGTGTGCTGTGGCTGTGTTAACTGGTACATCCTTTCATGAGAGTCATTTAGTAATATCTGTGAGAAATCAGAAGTTTAGTCCTAGGTATCCTTCTAAGAGTGTATCCTGCAGACAGCGTTGTACAGTTCTTAAACAGGTAAAATATAAAAGTGTGTTATTTGATGAATGCTTTTGCAAACAAACTAATATGCCACAAATAACTTTTTTATTTTTTAGGAGAGGGAGAGAATGAGAGAAAGAATCAATTTTTATTTTTATTTTTTCAATTTTCATTTTTTTTTTCATCTGGCCTTTCTCCAGCATTTATTTAGTTGTGTATGTGGTGTTAAGGTTTTAACTTGGGTCCTTGTGCATGCCAGGCCAGCGCCCCAACTGCTGAGGCCATGGCTGTGGCCCAACTAGTAGCTGTTTTTTTTTTTTTTTTTAAAGAGAAAGGGACAGGAGAGAGATAAACAATTTTTGTTTAGTTTTTCATTCACCTTTCGTTGCTCTGAGACTTTGTTGTGTACATGGTGCTGGGGTTTGAACTCGTGTACTCATGCATGCCAGGCAGTCGCTGTAACCACCGAGCCTCTGCTCCAGCCCCCCAACTAGTAACTCTTAAATGGAAAGATGTCTAAGATATACAACTTAATGGAAAAAGTGCTGTTGTGAAGCAGCAAGAGGCACTGTTCATGGCAAAAGTTGCACGGCAGTGTTTGTATCATGACCCAGTTTGTGTGTGAAAAGTTATATCGAATGCCTCAATTTGGAATTGTGTTTGGTTACTGATAACAGATTAGAAATGAAGTGACTTCCATTCGCTTTTCTCTTTAGTGCTGCCTAGGAGGCAAGCTAGGGCTGGTGGCCTGGGAACCCAGGCTTCTGTCTTTCCATTTCCCCATCCTGAATATTGATTTCCATTCTCAAGATGTTCACTAGCCTTTGAGTCCTTCTTCCAGTTATGCAGAATAAGGAGGGACAGAAAAGCCAAAGTAGTACCTCCTCCAGCTGGTGAGTCCTCTTGAGCAGTCTTCCTAGAGCTGCACTGTGGCCCCTTCAGGTTGCATCTCATTGGCCAACGCTCAGTCATGGGACCGTGCACAGCTGCACAAAAGGTAGAGAACTGTAGTCTTATATTCTGGTTGGCATTCAGGAACTTCTTGTCTGTGAGGAAAGAAATACTAGGTGTTGAGAGTAGGCACAGCAATGACTGTCCCTATGGAAATATGCCTACGGTAATGGCACAAAAGGTTTTTGAAAGACTGCACAAGAGCTGTAACCTAGTGGCCCCTTTTATTTTGGTTCATGGTTTATAAAGTTTCAAACCATGGTCAGCTGCCCTATTGCATTGGGCATGTGCCAAGGCAGAAACTCGGCAGAAGGGAGTGGTAGAGGACAGCTATTACCTCACAGCAGCCAGAAAGCAGAAACAGGGGCTAGAGACAAGATACAGTCCCCAAAGGCCAACTTCCTTGAGCTAGGCCCACTCCCTGCAGTTTCCGCTGCCTCCCAGTAGTCCATTAATCTCTGAATCTGTCATTGGATTATCCACTGATGAGGTTATTGCTGTCATGATCCAGTCACTCCCCCAAAGCTCCACCTGTGAACATGGCTGTATTGGGGACCAAGCCTTCAGCATCTGAGCATTTTGGGGATGTTCCAAATCTAACCACAATGCTTATTAAGAAAAGTATCAAGGTTTACAGTACGTTTCTCAATCAGTAGTATGTCATAGTTTTGTTGCTAATGTTTTTCTTGGTAGCTATAAAATAACGCAATAACTTTTTAAGAATACTTTGGGGAGTGAGCCTGAATGTCCTGGCTTAGGAATAATTCTCCCACATGGTAATAGGATGGATGCATTTTGAGACTTTTTTTTGTTGATTGTATTCTTTTGTGATTTTTGTATTTAAGGAGTAAAACTGGCCTTGCAAGATGCATTCTTGATTCTCAGGCCTCCCAGCAGTAATTATTAAAGAACTTTTAGCTAGTGTTGGGCCTGGTTGTCACTGAGAAATCTTCTCTTTCAGCAATACAGTTGAAAGGTGTGGAAATAAATACAGAGTTTAATATGTGTATCTCATTAATATTTGTATGTTCATAAAAATTTATGTATGTGTGGGGTGACTTACAGCAATCATTTGACATTTTGACATTACTATAAAATTTTATTGATTAGATGAGTGCTT
The DNA here is from genome assembly GCA_004027875.1 of Aplodontia rufa. Lineage (NCBI taxonomy): Eukaryota > Metazoa > Chordata > Mammalia > Rodentia > Aplodontiidae > Aplodontia > Aplodontia rufa. The sequence continues at coordinate 8,974 of PVKS010025535.1, read as the reverse complement.
TTAGAATTTCTACGTAGCAGTTTTGCCATGAATTGTTGTCTCATTCATGTAATATGGTTTTACCTTTTTTTGGTGGGTCCGCTGGAGCTTGAACACAGGGCACTTTACCACTAAGTGTGTCTCCAGTTCTTTTCATTTATTTTTTAAATTTTGAGGCAAGATCACCCAGCTGGCCTTGAACTTGTAATCCTCCTGCTTCAGCCTCCTGAGTCACTGGGATTACAGGCATGTGCTCCCACCTGGCTATTGTTTTTATATGTCTAATAGATATATCCTATTGCCTCATACTGGATATAAGCTATTAAAGTGGTTTTCAGGGTGCTGTTTTTGAAATGCGATCTTATGCTTCTCTACACAGCTTCTTCAACACAAAATAGTTGTGGTTTGAAATATGTCCACTGCTCTAGTGAATTTTGAGTGTCTTTGAGTTTTCACATAGTGTATATGGGGCATACAGTTGCTGGTACAGTACAGATAAGTTTCAGACTCTGTAGGAAGCTAATAGCAGTAATAAATGGCCAACTAGTCTAGAATAAATGAAGCCAAAGTCACCCCTTCTGGCAGGGGATCTGAGCATCATCCCGGTAGGTTTAATGGTCATTTGTGTGATTATGTCCACATAAGGGTGTGCCTCCCTGTGTCTCTCTTCATAGCTGTGCAGTATTTTCCTTTAATTTTTGAACATATACCTTTTGAGCTGGAAAAAAGCTATATAGAAGTTTTATGGCTGTTCTTATCCTTTTTCAAGGCATGGCCCCTTTTGAGAATCTGGTGAAAGGTGTGGACCCTCCTGAGCAAAATAACTGAGTGTATAGAAGCAAGACATGTGTGTGTGTGTGTGTGTGTGTGTGTGTGTGTATGTATGTATGTATGTTTTTGTGGCATTCCTGGACCATTTAAAGACATCCACAGGGAAGCCATGATCCAAGTTAACTGCTTATTTTATGGATGAAGAAATTGAAGGCTGGAGAGATTGCCTGTTTTCCTCATGGTAGAGCAGCCTCTCAATCTAGTGCTTTATTATACATTTTCAAGATTCTAGGACTGAGTCAAAATGTCCAAAATGCAGTGCGATGTGGTCAACATCATTCTGCTCTACCAAAGAACAAATATTCTACCAAAAGGTCATACCTAATGAGAAATATTGAGAGGCTGGAAGATGGAATCAATGAAGATTCCCTCAAGTCTTTGTGTAAATTAGTCTTCTGACTCAAGCATCCTTCTAAGCCAAAAATGTGAGTAGCAAGTTGAGCATCTAGTGGCGGATCTCACCCACGCTAGTTTGGAGGTTGCAGGCTTTGCCCAGGCTGACACGTCAACCTCATTTCACAGCTGTCTCCCTCTCTCACCGCTCCTAAACGTTGCTTCCCCTGTCGCCCTCCCCAAGCCCATTGCCGTCATACCAGTGTCCTTCCTCATCTGATTATCTGTGGAGTATCTAAGCTATTGCAGACCAGGTATCCAGGATAAAGCAACCCGGCCCATGCTCTCCAGGGATGGTACACATTGTAAAACTAAGAATTTGCAGTCGGGGTCTGTATTTTGTGTTTTCGGTGGAGTTGGAGGGGCCTGCCTTGTTTCCCTTGCCACTTGGTTTGAGCAGCTATCATCTGGCACAATTAACTTTTCCCTCCTCCTCCTTGGCAGCATCTCCTGGGCAGCCAACAGCAGTCTTCTGTCCAGCTCTGGGTCTCCTTTGGCCGGAAGCCCATGCGAGCAGCCCAGTTTGTCACAAGACACCCTATTAATGTGAGTGAGTGAGGTCTGCTGGAGGGTGGGAAGAAGTCTTACTGCCCCCATGCAGAGGTCCTGGGTAGGGTTTCCCTGCACATGTCCTGCTGGGTGGATATTTTTACGGAGGCTCCCTGAAGTCACTTTCCAGAGAGGTCTCTAGAGAGGACCATTATTCTTTGGGCATATTGGTCTCTTGTTTCCCACTTCAATGTTTGAAGTGGAACTGAACAGGAGCCTTAATTTGCTTGAAGTGGAGTAGAATTGGCAGAGGGGTTGGAGCCAGAGTCAGTAGCCTTGTGTGCTAGTACTGAAGCAGCGGGAAGTTTGTGCACAGCATTTATTTATTAAGTACCTGCTGCATTGCTTGTAGATGGCTAGGTTTCAAAAGCAGATAGATTTGGGTCCTACTTGGTGGAAATGGGGAGGTTGGAGAGACCAAGAGTAGAGCAGAGGAGGAAACCATATATTATAGTCAAGTGCTTGACCCTGCAGTATTATAGCAGAGATTGAAAGGAAAGAGCAGCATAGCATGGGGGCTGTTGGACTAGTGGCTGCAAGGGAGGAGGTGGCATTGGAAGGTCTTGGAGTTAGCGTTGAGTTTGAGGAAGGTTAGTGGCTCAGAGGGTTATGTAATGGAGCATGGTCTCATTGGTGCCTTGCTAGGTTCTGTTGATTCTGCCTTCCCTTAGTTTCCTTAGGGGAAAAAAAAAGGAAATGAAGTTCATATTAATCTACAATGTGCGTTATACTAATGAAAGGTCTCTTGGGAAAAAGAAGGAGACCTTATTACCGAAAAAGAGGTTTTTAGGCCAGTTATGGAATTCAGAGTCCTATTCTTTCTCTGTGCTCCATCTATTTGCCAACCAGGGACCTGCTCCAGCTGCAGACCAGCCTCAGATTCTCCAGAGGGAAAGTTGTCAAAGCTTCTTTGCCAAGGTCAGGGAGCTTTCTCTGGGCTCTAGGCCCACATTCGTCACTGAAACTTTTGGAAGTCATTGCTTTCGTGTGTATAGAAAAAGCCCACAGGGCATAATTATTTTTCTGACTTGTGTATTTCTTGACCTTTGATTCCAAAGGAATATTACATCGCAGATGCCTCTGAGGACCAGGTGTTTGTGTGTGTCAGTCACAGTAACAACCGCACGAATTTATACATCTCCGAGGCAGAAGGGCTGAAATTCTCCCTGTCCCTGGAGAATGTGCTGTATTACAGCCCAGGAGGGGCCGGCAGCGACACCTTGGTGAGGTAAGGAGACCACTGACTCCTCTGCTGCCCTCGTAGATAAGCAGTCACCAGCCTCTGTCTGCTTCAGTGCTTTTCAACATTACTTGCACGCGTGAACTCACCTGGGGTGCTTCCGGAGACCTCAGTGACTGCCTGACATGCCCAGAGATAGCCATCGAAGGAGTCTGGGATATGGCTTGGGTTTCAAGATTTTACAAAGGTCCCCAGGTGATTCTTACGTGCAGCTATGGCTGAGAGCTGCTGTTCTAGGTGACATTTAGGGGCACAGCCACTCTGTTAACCATTCCCTTGGGCTCCCTTCATTCAGTTATCTGGGTTTGTGGTCTCTGAGCCAGTGGGGAAGAGCACTTGGGAAACTGCATCAAGTCAGAGAAAGCAGGTGTGTGTGGCTGTGGCCCTGCCTGTGGGTGACTCAGGTTAATTGATGTCATTACACCTTTCTTAAAGGTAATTGCAAGGTGGTATTTTCTAGAAAAGACACCAACGTCATTGATCCTCTTTCCACAAATCACATGCATGGAAGAGATTTGCAGTCCCATCCTGGGTCTTCTCTGATGCTACACTCATCCAGGGACTGGGGAGAAGGAGTAGACTTTCAGGGATGAGTAGATTGTTTCTTTCTTTTTTTTCTTTTTTTTTTTTTTGCCATGCTAGGCGTGGAACCCCAGGCCTTGCCATCTCAGGCAAGCTCTCCACCCCACACTGAGTAGATTCTTAAGTTCTTTTCTGTGCCACAAATCCATTTATTCTCATTTGTCATGTGACACATCCATACAACTGTGATAGGCTTGATCTCTGCTCTTGGAAAGAGCCATCTGTGTGAAGCTGGCTGACTGGTCTGGGGGTGTCATCCACGAGGTTGGAGGACATGCTTCTGCTGCCCACTACCTGTCCTTTGTTGGCCAGTCTTTCTGTTACCAGTTCATGACACAGACGATGCTGTAGGTACAGCAGTGAAGTCTTGTAGACAGTAGTAATAAATCAACCAAGTCCCTGCTCTGTGGACTGTGTGTTCTAATTGATGGGGGATACATAATACGAACAACTGTGTAATAGTAAGGTGTTGGGAAGAGAAATAAAGCAAGGTAAGCGGCAAGGGATGAGGAGGATGTTGTTTTATCCAGGCTGTTGTATCTGAACAGATGCTGGGGGAAAAGTCCTACAGGCAGAGGGAACAGCAAGGGCAGTGACTTGGAGGTGGGATTGTGATCGTGTACCTTAGGAACAGTGAGAATGCCAGGGTGTTTCCAACAGCTAGAGAAAGTGGGACTGAGAAATAAGGCATGGGATTCAAGAGTGCAGGGCTCAGATGCTTTAGGACCTTCCAGGCCTTGGAAAGAATGTTCTAATAGGTGAGATGGATGTCATCTGATTTATCTTGTTAATTTTTTTCTTTTTAAAAAAGTTGTGAATTGCATTCTATAAAGAAAAGTGCAGAAAACGAATGTGTTATAAATTATTTTAAGTGAATACCCATGTGCCTTGTTTTACAGAAATTGTCTTCAGTGCTGTGTGGAAATTTGACTACGGTGGGGACCAGGGCGGGAACAGGAAGACTGATTGTGAAATGTTGCAGAGGTTCAGGCCAATGGGGATTGGTGTTGACTGCTCCCAGGGCGGTCTCAGTGGAGATTACCAAATGTTCAGATTCTAAATACATTTTGAAAGTAGAGCCAGCAGATGTGCTGATGGATTGGACGTGGTGTGGGGGAAGGAGGAGTAGCCAGGGGACCTCCACTGCTTGGCCTGAGCCGGGTAGGACGATGGTGTGAGGTGAGGCAGGGAGGCGTGTGCGAGGAGCAGCTGTGGGGACGGATCAAGCGTTCGGTGTTGCACCTGGGCTGGAGCTGTCAGGTGCTGTCAGGTGTTGATCTTTTTGCCCACTCTCCGCTAGTGCTTTCCCGCTTCCTGTTTCTTCCTCTGTGCACCTGCCTTCACCTTTCATTCATTCCCTTTCTTCCCCTAACATAGACTCCGGGGTTATTTAATACTTAATGTGTTATAAACCCTTCCTGCCCAGGTTCATACTGATATTCAGATTGTCCTTTTGTTGGTGGCAGACTCCTTGCTGCTTCTGCCTGGTTTCGGTGTCTTTTTATTTTTTACATTTAAAAATAATTTACTGAGGTAAATTTCACATAACGTAAACCAAATCATTTTAACGTGAACAATTTAGTGACATTTTGTACATAGACAGTGTTGTACAACTGTTCCCTCCATCCAATTCCAAAGCATTTTCATTTCCTCAAAGGAAAACCTCATCCTTGTGAAGCTCTTTGTCCCCACTATGCTCTTCTTTTAGCCCCTGGCAGCCATTATTTTATTTCTGTCTCTCTGGATTTACCTTTTCTAGATATTTCATATAAGGGGAATCATACAGTGATAGGGGACCCTCTGTCAGGCTTCTTTCACTTAGTGTAATGTTTTTAAGTTTCCTTCATATGTAGCATATATTAGTACCTCATTCATTTTCATGGGTTAGTAATATTCTCCATATATATATATTATGATTAAAAATCACAAACCATTATCCCTTGGGCCTTCTATTGACTCTAGCTTTCCCCCCACCTTTGAGAGCCTCTCACTATGGATTGGGTACATCACAGCTTGCTAATCATTTCTTCATCTTCCTCATTTGTCAGATATTCAGATAATCAGATGATATCTTATGGTAGGGCAGAGTAGAAGCCAGAAGCTGGAGAGTCAGGCTTCTCAGGAAGCAGTGACCTCAAATATGTGGCCATAAGGCTACTTTGCACATAAAATGGCCCTTTGTGTGTGAAGTTTCCTCTTACCCTGCCTGAGCATGCAGTGCAGTGAAGAAACTGAAGATGGATTTACGTCCAGAGTCACAGGTCAACATCCTGTTCTGCTTTCTTACTTGTCTCTTATTTGTCTTAGGACGACGGGGGTTCAGAATTGCTTGATTGAATGACCTTTTGTCATCTGCATCTCCATCTCAGCCAGAGGAAATGGGATAAGGGTGAATTGGCAGATGGTGTGGGCAGGATGGTTTAGAATAAACCTCTGCGGTATTCAAAATGAACTAGAGGAACTGGTTCTAATTTCCTTAGAGAAATAAGGAAAGAACCCTTAAGAGGGGATTACCCTGGCGTTCGTGGGATTGCGGTGTAGGAATCTCACGAGAAGTGCAGCTAGACGTAGGACTCCAGGAGGAACTTAGCGCTGCCGATGTCAGGCCTGGGGGGCGCCCTAAGGAGGAGCACCGGCTCTCTTGGTGGGAATGGCTGCCAGTGTGTGCATTTCCCAGTGTGGCAAAAGGGGACCTGGTGACCTGCTTGACAAGTCTTGGCCCAGGGCAGAAGTTCTCTGGTGAGGGTCAGTGAGGATAAGATGGAATAAAATGGACTCTCAGAGAGATGCAACTTGTTAAGGGACACAGCTTGTCCCAGGGCAGTTGGGGGCGGGGGCAAATGCCAGGATGGGCTGAGACTGCAGGAGAGAGGCTGTGAGGTCCAAGAAGATAGGCTTCTGACTCCGGGAATATGACCAGGGGGAAGAAACAGGCTTATCTAACTGAGAGGGACTCAGACCTCCCAGATGTGGGAGTGAAGCCAGGAAACCTCAGAGCGAGTGGCAGATTTCACGTTGATAGAATCAAAAGCAGGAGAGCTGAGGTAGAGAGAGGGCAGGAGGGTTATATAGGCCTTCAGCCAATGCAAAGGGAAACAGCTGAGAGGCCCGAGGAGTCGCGTGTCAGAGTATTTGGTCCCAGTTCTGCCATTTTATTTGGGGTTTTGCTCAGTCTGCCACTGCAGTGTGGCTTTGTTGGGCTGCGTATTTCTGGCTTCCTACCTTGGAGGTTGGATTATGCATCTCCCTTCTGAGGTGGCAGAGCAATCTTCCCCCTGAGAAGATGTGTATGGCAGATAATGGGAAAGAAGCAGTGCTCTGTCTTACGTTGTTGCCCGGTGGCTCAAAGCTCCTAAAATAGAGGGCATGGTTCCAGTTTTAAAAGCTGTGTGTAAATCATGGTTGCCGTTTCTCAGAAACCTGTTATATTTGTAATTTGGGCAACATTTTAGTGCAGAACTCCTTTCCAGTGAAATCACAGTATCCTAGCATAGCAGTAAAAGGCATGGAGGGTTTTATTCTGTGTTTCCTTGTTAGCAAATATAACCTCAGACTTTCTAGAACCATCCTTGCTAAAATATCCTGCTTTTATGGGAAGTAGTCAACATGTTGCTGGCCTTCCTGACAGAAAGCTTCGTGGTCATCTGTGGGCAGGGTTTGATACCCTGATAAGTACCTGGATAGTGGCTGTGTAACCCTTAGCTGTATTTCTACAGACTGGGTTAAATTGTAGGCCTGATCACTGTTACTAGTATTTTTTTTAAACATTTCTTTCTTTTTAAAGAGAGAGGGACAGTGAGACAGAAAGAGAGAAGGGGGGGAATCAGTTTTATTTAGTTTTTCATGTGATCGTCACTGCTCTGACACTTAGTTGTGTACGTGGTGCTAGGGTTCGAACTCAGGTCCTTGCACATGGCAGGCAAGCGCTGCAAGTGCCGTAACCGCTGAGCCACCGCTCCAGCGCCCACTGTTACTAGCATTTTAAGTCTGGCTTAACGTTCCCTGTTTGTCAAGCCTCACTGGAGGATTTTGGTCAGTTTCAATAGTGAAGACGTAGACATGCCTTTTACATCAACTTTAATGATAGCTTCATCATTCCATCATTGCATCCTTCGGAATTGTTGATAAGGTTTGCATCTTAACCCTCAAAGTAAAAAAGCATCACTCTCTAAAAAAGAGTAGATTATATAGCCATAAAAAATGAAGTATGGTACATGGTACTATATGGGTGAACCTTGAAAACATTATGTTAAGTGAAAGTAACCAGATATAAAAGACCATATATACCATGATTCTCTTTATATGAAATACCCTGAGTTGGCAAATCCATGGAGAAAGAAAGCAGATCAGTGGTTTTCAGAGGCTGGGAAGGAAAGGAGAAATGAACAGTGGCTACCAGCAATGAAAGTGTTCTGGAACTAGCTGGTGATGACGGTTGCATAACATTGTAGCGTATTTAATGCCCCCAAATTGTGTACTTTAAAATGGTTGGTTAAATTGTATGTTGTGCACAGTAAACAAAATGCCAAACAAATAACAGTTCAGGTTCACAGTTGTTTATTTTCCTTTATTGTAGGTATTTTGCAAATGAGCCGTTCGCCGATTTCCACCGAGTGGAGGGCTTACAAGGAGTGTACATTGCTACTCTGATTAATGGTTCTATGAATGAGGAGAACATGAGATCAGTCATCACCTTTGACAAAGGGGGGACCTGGGAATTTCTTCAGGCTCCAGCCTTCACAGGATATGGAGAGAAAATCAATTGTGAGGTATTGATGCTTTAATCTTGTTTGGCATTTTAATACAAGGATGAGTTCTGATCTGTGGTGGCTTCCTGCATCTCCTATTTATTGGAAACATGCAAGATCACATAGCCCTTCACTGATAGCACGCAAAGCAAACTTTAATCCTGATTTCCTCCTTTGCAGGTCCAAGACTCTGCACCAAGGTACTTGCAAAGTTCGCAGAGTGAACTCACAAGGAGGGTGGGAAATGGGGTATTTAAGCAAATGCTTTTTCTTTTATTATTATTATCATTCTTAATTTGTGGGGGGGAGTGCTGAGGATTGAGGCCCCGGCCTTGCACTTGCTAAGCGTAGGCCTTACCCCAGCTCCATACTTTAAAGAATTGAGGGAAACACTGTGATTCTTTTTTTTTTTTTATCTGAAATTCAAATTTATTGAGCATATATTTTTTTTGCTGTTTTTTTTTTATTTTTGAGCAACCTTACAAGATTTTAACAAAATAATATAAAATGTGTATATATTCTGGATATTGCATTTATCCCCAGGAGTGCCCCCCCAATTACCCTCCCTTATCCCTCCCTTCCCCTTCCCACTGTAACTCTAAAATAAGTATTAGATTGTAAAGCATTACATCTTATCTGGATTTAACACATG
>PVKS010025534.1:0-29734 GCA_004027875.1 Aplodontia rufa | reverse complement strand
TATCAGCTGTGGAAGTAAGTTAGTTAGCATCATCAATTGCTCAGTGGAAATGGAACACCCCCAAATACCTTCTTCCTAATTAATGAAGGCTGAGTTTAATGAAATACTGACAGGACTAGACTGAGAAACCTAAAAAGCATTCAGATCAGTCATAAGAAAGAGGGTCTTAGATTAGTTGAGTTTTACTTATATTCATAAATATGGCTATGCCTTATATTCTCATATTAAAATAAGATATCCCTGACATAACTTATTGAGTGATTGTTAAAGACTCTAAGCTTTTAAAGTATTATAAAAGACTTTCCTTTTCCTATGGCTGCTTATCTACCAACTCCTTACTGGTGTGGGCACAATTTAGTTCTTAATCCGTTCTCTCTTGTATTCTGAGTTTTGTTACCCCAAATCCCCAATAACTTCATCTTTTAAAGTTCAACTAACTGCAACTTTTCATTCTCCTAATCTGTCCTTTCCAGACTGGATCCACCACCCACCCAGCCCCAGGACACTTTACAATGCCACTCCTAAAAATTGTCAAGTGTTAACTCAGAAAGGAAAATGGCCTCTCCTCTCACGTCCTAGATAACACCAGCAACTCTGCCTGCACCTTCTTTTCACTGAGGAGAGAGATTACAGACAGGGAGAAGACTTTCTCCACTGATAGATGACAAAGCACCTCTATCAAGTAGTTGACTAGTAAGATAATTAGCTGGTGTCTAGCTATAGATAAATTCTCAAGACCTGTCTTCTACAGTATTCCTTTCCACCTGTTTTTTAAACCTTTAATATTCATCCTTTCCCTTAGATTCTCATCATATGTAAACTTGGAATCTCCAAAAATTTCTTTTATGCTTATAGAACAATTAGGACATAAAGATAACAAATACCTTTTAGACATCTATTAAAATATGTTCTAGTTTTCTCATTTAATCCATGAATATGACAAATTATATTTAAAATCAGTAATAATGAGAACAAGCTGTATGTAATATTTTATTCTGCAAATATGGGTTGAGTTACAAAGCTTGACGATATCATGAATACCTGTAAATGGACCACTCGAAAACTACAACATCAGCAGTAACATTATTTCTACCCATCTGCTTTCCGTGCTCCTTGGCCTGGCTTTCCCTACTGGAGGTAACCACTATTCTAACAACTTTTGTGATTATCATTCTTTTTTGGGTTTTTAAATAATTTTATCATATATAAAGCCTACATAATATGCTATTTGGTTCTGCCTGTTATTAAATTTTATAAAAATAATGTTGCACATATGTAGTCTGCTGCCCACTGAGAGTTTTCACTGCCATGTTGCAGAGTTATAGTTATGTTACTGCTTTTTACTGTTGTATACTCTTCCATTAAATGAACAGACCACAGTTCATCTCTATTAACCTGCCACTGTTAATTAGTGTGAACAAAATCTGGCAAAAGGAGCTTCCTAATGATTAAAAGCAACACTACTCATAAGCCAACATTCTTCACAGTTGAAAAAAATACCTAAATATAGCTTCATACCAAAATTCCATTTGTAAATCTACTTTTTCTTTCTTTTTAACTACTGGATGCTCAGGTATAATTAAACCCCCAGAAAATATCATTTGGAGTTGCTTCTTAACGACCCTTTTGCTCCAAATCCCTAAGGCTAAAGCCTTTTGGATGGCTCCAGGTTGATAGAGTAAGGTTTGGAATGTCACCTGAACATGTACAGCATGTCCCAAACAAACACACCCATCTCCTATCTCTACCTGCTTTTATCTTTTTCACATCTTGAATAATGGCCTTACCACCCAACTAAATGCTCAAGTAATAAATACTGGGCCATCCTTGACTCTTCTTTCTTCATCCTTCCCTATGTAAGGAATAACTAAGTCAAGGCAGCTATAGGAGGAGCATGTTGGACTGCAAATCTGGCCACATCACTCCCTGGTTAAAAGTTTTCAATAGATGATAATCTCCTGCAGTGTTTCCTAAGCTATAGATTCCACCCTATTGGAAGGTCATGACATTAATGTAGTGAATTGTGACCAGGATTGTTTTTAAATAAAAGAGAACGCAATAGTGTGATGTGGATACCTAAATGTGTAAAGGACCACAACATGAATTTGTTTGTCTTACAGAGAATTATTAATTGTGTTTGAAAGACATTCAGCTACAGAAGTAGTTTTCTCCCATTAAAGAGGTCAAAGGTCTTACTCAGAAACGGATGATAGTCACAAAAGTTTTCTTGAGAAAAGGTGTGTGTTTCTATACACATATGTACACTTATATTCTCATGACAGTGAATGTAGCTATCATAAGAAGGTCTGCAGGGAAAATTTTTAAGGTCCAGATTTTCAGATCTCATCACACCTCCAGAGATTTAATAGGTAAGAAGCACTGATTTCTGACATTAAATCACAACTTCTTAAGAAAATGGGGACATTTCCCACACTAGTTTGCCACATTGCTCATGCAGTACCTTAGGCCTGAAAAGTACTTCCATCCTTTCCCCAACAGCCAACTCCTGGCAATCCAAACCTCAGCTCAAACATGACTTCTTCTCTGAGGCCGTGATGACCATTGCTCTTCCCTCTGCTATTTGGGAAGGTGCTCAACAAATGTCTATGTGAACATGAGAATGAATAAAATTGCTCATTGATCACTTAGGGAAAGGTTAGCACAGTGATAGGAGCAGATGCCTAGATCTAAGTGTAGGCTCCCTTTAATGCACAGCATAACTCCAACACTACTGGATAAGCTTCAGCAAGGAATGTAGCTTCAAAGTCATAGTTCACACATCAGCACCATGGGAATATCTGCTTCATAGCATTGCTGAGAATCAAATGAGAATAATATATGTAAAGTGCGTAGCATAGGGTTCTGAGTAGTAATATTCAAGACATTTTAATGATTATTATTGAAAAATAACTGCAATCTATAAGTGAAATAACAGAATGGGTAACTGTTCAATTTATTTTAGATATAGAACAAATTAAAGGAAATTAGAGAAATTTGAAAATTCTTAGCCTGATATGGGAAATTTGAAGCATGTGTCCATAGGCTCTAAAGTCCTTAAGGCAATAAAACTCTTCCTCCAAATTAGTTTACAAAACAAGTGACTTTGTTAAGTAAACATTTTTGACTCAAAGACAAAGTTGAGAACATTTTTCTTTCATAGTCTTGTCCCGGTTTAAATCATAATTCAAAAATGGCTATAAAACTATAACTTCCCTATAAATTCCACAGATTATCTAACAGATCAAGCTATTAGTAAAAAGCAATTCAGTCAAGACTAGGCTCAGCAAAGAAAGCTTCTGAAGACTCTAGGTAAAATCTTACTACAGCAAACAGGAATGCACACTGTATTGCTGTCGTTTACTCAATCTAAGATACCAGCAATTGTACCACTATATAATAAAAAATACTGACAAACTGTGACATATTACCAAGATATCACTGATAATGAGATGCTGTCTAAGTTCAAAGAGCTTACATGTTAAAGAAAACCCAAACCAAAACAATACCACACACCTTGGAATCAATGACACAGTATTTTTTGTTTGTGTGTTAAATATTATTTGGAATAAGATTGGGGGCTTGGGCATATTATACAAAACTTGTTTATTTTTCCTGTGTTAAATTTTGACTTTTTTAAAAAGTAAATCTTTTGCAAGATAGTCTTGTATGCTTGGGATAGGGCCTTGTGCTTAGTAAGAGATCAATACCTATTTAATGCTTAAGGTTCAGATTTAAGGGATGGTTTAATTATAGGAACTATGGGTATTTTAGAAGGGTAAATTTATTGTTTTCCAAACTTAAATAAGTGAGTGCTATTAAAGTGACATCATCTGCAATGGAGATGACTCAGTTTCACAAGTATCAGTTTTAATGGGGGAAAAAACCAACAAAGCCATCAGTGGAGAGTTTAACAAAGAAATAATGTCCGTTAGGAAAAAGAGCTAGCATTTTAAGTCCATATTTACCTCTGTCTACATGTCCACCATTGTGCCTGAATGCTTGTGAATGACAGCAGTGATCAACTCACTGCTAAGCACTTTATGGTATTTGTGGCATTTTCAGATTTCAGTCACAGTTCCAATCCCTGCTTTCTAAGGTGCTGCGGTTTGGTGAAGGACAGATTGGAGGAGCACCCATGTCTGGGCTCCTCTTTTGGAGGCCTGTTTGGCTACAGCCCTTTCTGAAGCCTGTGCAAAACTGTGGTCAGTAAGTACTTTCAGATAGTCTCCTCAGGTACCTAAGACACAGCCAGTCGCCCTCCCACCCTTTGCCATCCTGAACTCTTTGAAGGCAGGGCTGGCCTGGATTCATCTTGCTGGTGACTGTATTAGTATCTGGCCATATAGTGAAGACAGGGATGTTGAATTTAGGTCACTGTTTCTGCTTATTTAGGAAATGTAGAGGCTTGTCTTTATCCAGAAAGAGAAGGAGAGCAGAGGTGAGTGGTAACAAAAATAGAGAAGCTGGTCAATTTACAGTAGATTCAAACTATGGTTCCTTTATTGTTTCCAGGGGCAGCTCAGACCCTTAGCTAAAATTAAAAAGAAAGTATATGTGTGTATCAAATTTAAACATTTTTTAAAATTAGGTAATTTCTTGATTTATTAATATCTTAGTAAATTAACATGTGGTTAAAGAACTGTCAATGTAAATATTAAAATGCTATCTAAACACCAACCACTATACTGTTAAAAAATTAAAAACAGAGCTGCCATTACAAATGGATATAATTCTAACATCCTTCTAGTATTAATTACATTCAGAGTCAAGAGTATAAAGCTAAATGTTAGTCAGCAACTTTCTGAGCAGACTGACTAAACACAACCATTGGCAAAACCCGTGGGCTAGCCAAACCAAAAGTGGCAGGGGAAAGCAGGCGGGGGAAAGGCGTATCATCTAAGAAGGAATGGCAGTGTTGGGGATTTATTTTTGTCTTTACTGCTTGTTTCAAGCTGATAGTTATCTTTGCTTCTCAGCTACCAAGTCAGGTAGGGAAGGGCAGTCTGTGGGAAGCATTTTCAAGGTGGTTTGAAATAGCTTACTAATTTCAAATACTGTGTAATTTAGCTTTTCAGACTGAATCTTCTCCCCAGCCCCCACAAAAAAATGAATAATTAATAAAGTATTTCTGAATGCTGTGCTAAATTTGAAGATAGAAAAGAAAAAGAAAAGAAAATCCAACCTTATGTTCTTTGGAGTTAATGACTCTCTTCCATGAGTTTTATAGCACCATTCAAGCCTTTAAAGTTACCAGTTAAATGCCGATTTAATCTTCAGAAGGTCATCATGCCTTTTGGAAGGCATACATTTAGAACTTGTTTGGCTGGCTATTCCTTGTTCATTCTTGGAAAAGTGTGTGCGACACAGTGTTTCACTCAGTGAAGAAAATGCATAGTACTTATAAAAAACATTTTCTGTTATCAGTCTTCTTAAAATTTTCTAGACATTATATATGCAAAATTAACTTCTAAAAGCCAATTAAATTAGAAAAAATTGTTTGGAGCAACATTCTCATAACAAATACTGAGCTAATTTGAGGCCTGGAATCTCACACTGTGACAAAGGTAACATTATTTTTCATTGCCCTGAGCAATCATCCCTGGACATCAGTCCCTGATGCCACAGGCAAATCAGTTCTGCAGCAGTAACACGCGCCAGCAGGTATGGCCATTAGCTGTTGCTGTTGAAAATCTTGCCATTTCAGATTTTATCTTTTTTATCTCAATTATACCACAGGTCTACCTGTATGTGTGTTTGTGTACGTGTGCACACAGTTCTTAATTGGCTTTTTGGAATTTTACATTCTTACCACCAGGAAATAATATTTTGCATCTACTAAAAGCTTTGTTTAAAACTCTTGATTCATACCAATCACCAATGCACACATACCCTTTCTCCTGATGGTTCCTGTAGAAGTTCTGAGTGGATGGTTCTGGCTAAATCCTTTTTTATAAATTCTTTCCTAAGTATTAGTATGTGTGTTTTTGTCAGGGTGTGAGTTCCCTGGCAGAAAGCCCTTGTCTCACACATCCCAGCGTCTTTTCATTCTAAACACCTCATGAAGCACTTGCCTTCAATAAGGGTGGAAAGAATGTGCACTAAATAAGAATTAAGCAGAATAAAAAATTAAATTATTAGTATATGCATCGATAAGGTACCTGTTTATAGTTTAGAATAATTAAGTCATAACTATAAACAGGTGCCTATCAGTAACAACTGCCAATATGAGAAAATCCTGAGAAAACACGCTTTCACCAACTCTTCTTTCAAAGCTATACAGGATAGTGGGAAGACTTCACTGTAGTTAAAGCTCTGACTCTATTACTATGTGTCTTTAGACAGGAAACTTTCAATAAGCATAAAAATAGAGTTCAGTTTTTAAAAAATCACAAAAAGGCACATCTTTAGAAAATGTTTATCTGCCACATTTTTAGTGTCTGTTTAAAATGTAGAGATAGAACTATTGTGATTTTTATAAAGCTTATTTGACAACAAAGATATAGCTTTTGGAAATTGAGCGGATTAGGCCAACACATCCCTCTAATGTTGTAACTTGAGCACCTCAGTGCAGTAGCCCACATGGACCTTGCCAGCTCTCTTTTCTGTACAAATCTGCTGGTTATAGATATTTATAATCCTAGTAAGTCTTTAGTTATGAGTAAGTCTCCTAGAACTGTTAAGATAATTAGAACACCCTTCAGAATCAACAAGGCATTTTTAGATGTTATATTTTCTATCTAGCTCCTGACACTCATGAGTTTAGTTATCAAAATTAACAGCTTCCACAGATATTTTACCTTTCTGAATTCAGAAGATGCTTTCAGTGACCATCCAATTTTCTGATTGCTCTCTTCCACTAAGGGAAAGGGGTATGATGACCTATGAAAGACGCTTTTTTATTTTTTAAGCTATAAAAGCTGCTGCTCAACTGTGATGATAAAAATACAAGTTATCAATGATTCTTAGAATTTTCACTCTGTAACAGCATAGTCCTATACTTTAATGTTTCAATCTGAATTTATTTAGAAGTAACTTCTACCTAAGAGAACATGTTGAAGCAGAAAAGTAAATATACTTAAAAGCTAACCTGCCAAGATTCAAATTCTGGCTGTCTAAAGACATTACTGAAGGGAAAAAAATCCTATAATTAGTAACAAGGAACAGCATAACCATGCAGTGCTTAGCATAAGTCTCATCGGGGAAACAGGAGATAATTTTAACATGACATGTTCACTTTTAAAAGGATATTTTAACAGTGCCTCAGTTAAGCTTCAAATGTGCCTGCATGACACTATCATGATTGTTAAGGTACATTTTCAATCACATTTGATGTAAGAAGACAAAATTTCTCACCAACGAAAAGCATCTTTTATGGGAAATCTAAATTTAAACCTTCTAATTCAAAGCCCTAAGCATTTTCCACATAAGAAAACTCTTTACTTCCTCAAGGTTTTTAAGGAATCAGCATGGGCAATGGTAACTTATCATGGTTCTGGAGAAAAACAGAGGAGCACTGTACAGAAGACCCTCACATTTATGGCTCTGCATATTCCCTGTGGGCTGTGCCAACCCACTCTCTCCCCTGTAATGACTCTTTGTTTTTACTAAGTCCCAAAGGGCTGGGGAGAGCTCTGCAAAGAGAGAGGGGGAAGGGTAGATGGAATGCAGCTGCAGGCTCTAAAACAATGCTGAGTCCATATATTTTGTTCCCAGTTAGAATAATAAAAAGGGAGGGGGGATTGCAGAGACAGATCCAGAATAAGCAAGGTAAGAGCAAGTATCCTGTAGCTCTCAGTCTGCTGCCTTTTTACCCTCTTCTACTGTAGCAAATCCAACCACCATTCAATTGAGCTAAAAAGCTTATCTGCTAAAATTCAAACATCTATTAAGATTTAAACCTACTAGCCATTTATAACAAAATTACTTTTATCAGCAATCTATATTCAGACAAGGGAGTGAGTGGGAAGAAGAGTGTTCTAGGCAAAGATAAAGTAGGAAAGCTGGAACACATGGAGACAGGAACACTATGGGCAAAGGTAGGTAGAGAATTTGAAAAAAAAGTCCCAAGGTCTCAAACATAAACTTACTTGCTTTGCAATGGTGCTTAGGGCCTGGGGCAACTAGTATGTTAGAGAAAACCATGATCCTTCCAAGACTGCTAAAAGCTGTGAATGTCAGAATGGACAGTTTGGAAGGCTGCATATATTATTCACCATCAAGTAGCCCTTCATTCTAACTTGGTGCCTCCTTTATTTACCTTTTACCTCCTTTACTGTACCCTTTACTTACATTCTACCCTCAATGTCTCAACTGGGTAAAAAAGATAATAAAGAGAAGCAGCAGTCCCACAACAAGGATGGCCTTACAACCCCCAACTTTACTTTCTCCCTTAGGTCTTGCTCTCCCCTCCCAGGTAACCCTTTTCTGAAAATCCATGGAGCCCTCTGAGACTCAAGGACTTTCGCCTAAAACATCCCTTCAAATATCAGAAGCCTTATATAAATGACTGAATGAACTCCTCAAATACAGAATCAAAATGCACTAAAGACTACCTAAAAAACTATACAACAAAATTCCGAAGAATGCTTGCTCCAATTCAGATCTCATTCATGAACTCTCAGTTACTAGGGTGGGAGGAGAGGACTTCACTGTAAAGCTGTCACGAAGCAAATCTCTGACATCCACATAAATAGCTCCTTAAAGTTAGCATTACACAATAGATTTAGAGCTACTCTACTCTGCTGAATGATATAAGTAATCTGATTCTTAAAATATTTTCAAAGTTATAAAGTACAGAAACACTGCATTTATTTACATTGACATTTGTGCATTTTGTGACATAAAAAAATTCACAAGTATGTAGATTTAGAATAATCAAGAATGTGATCCTCTTCCCCCAGCTTGCCTTTTTCATAGTTCTAAAATCCACTTACAGGTATTCAAAATCTCCATATTATATAGTATATAGGGACAGAAATGCATATTAATTTAAATGAGGAAGCAAAAAACTCAATATTAGACATTAATATTAATAACAAAATAACACTGATACTATTGTAAAGTTTACCATCTACTGTAAACACAAAATTCATAGGTCCATTTTATTAAAAGTCATCACATATTATGTTTTTTTTTGGTGATGGGGATTGACCCCAGGGCCTCTTACATGCTAAGATCACCCTTACCACTGAGCTACATCCCACCATATAGTTGCTTCTTAATATAGCAATAAAATAGACATAAAAAAACTTTATTTTATACACTGGAAAAGCTTAATTTTCATTCACATTATTTCATTTTACAGCAATATAATTTAAAAAATTAAGTGTACAGACAGCAAAATTTTATTAATAGAAACTAAAAATCATATAATCATTACATGCTTGAAATTAATGATTCTTTATGCAGGTTTGATTGTGGTAAATAGAACATTCATATAAAACTTGGATGTTTGAAACCTCAATAAAAAGGTTCAAATATGCAATTATCCATGATTTAGGAAAAAACACCCCAATAGCTGCATCTGAATTATTTTTTAAAATAAATTAAGAAGATGCTTCAACCATCTTATCCCAAGATGTAAGAAACTTTTGTTCAGTCATAAAGTTCACCAAACATGAGTGACCAATGATATTAAGACAGCTAGGTGAAAGCAAATTTTAAACTTCTATAGCATGTAAGAATATTAAATTTTTTTGTTCAGTCAATAAAAATACTCACCCCTTGAAGCCCTTGGAACTGAATCGAAGGTCGAAAAGGAATTAAATTCTATTAAAAGAAACATAAGAAACAAAAATGTAAACTTGGTTATGGTGACATAGAACTCAGTATGCAAACTTTAAATTGATGCATTTACTGCCACCGTGTGTAAAATCTCCTCTCCCCAGGTGCTTACTTACTTTCACACTTCATTATACCATGCCTTGATGAACTGTTTACATTTCACTGAACCATATCAACCAAAGGTATTTTTTTGGCAGTACAGCTAATTGTTTTTGAAACTGGTTAACATGATTGGCAAAAATTATTAGTATACTCATTCAATTGTACATTAAAAAT
The DNA here is from genome assembly GCA_004027875.1 of Aplodontia rufa. Classification (NCBI taxonomy): domain Eukaryota; kingdom Metazoa; phylum Chordata; class Mammalia; order Rodentia; family Aplodontiidae; genus Aplodontia; species Aplodontia rufa. The sequence continues at coordinate 19,675 of PVKS010025534.1, read as the reverse complement.
TCTTGCTTCACTTCCTGACATATTTTTAATATGGGTGGGGAGAAGAAAGAGATAATTGCAGGAACTTTGAAAAACCCCAACAGGATGCTAGAAATATAAAATTAAAATATTCAGGAATCGACTCAATTTTTCCACTTTCTCACATTTTATCAGAGATTAGTTTTTGGTTGAAGGTCATACAGGTTACTACTTTTCTCACAAGATTCTTTCTAGGAGAATGTATTTCCTAGAACAATGCTTTTGTTTTATCATGCATTTTTATCTTTTTCTAACTTCAGTATTTTATTATAGTTATGCTATAATTATAAATATACTACAGCATTGTCTTCAGCATGATATTCTACATCCAGAGTCATCAGTATTCTTCCCATGGGAATGCTTTTCTAAATTGCTAGAAGACATTCACAGGAAAATCAGATTTGAGAAGCACTTAATAGTGACATACAAGTCTGTGAATTATTTTTTAACACCCTTATGTCCAAATCCAATGTACACAAACAGAAACAGGTTTCTGGTCTAATCTCTACCCCAAATAAAAATATAAAGTTGGTCATGTGTCTTTCCCCTCAGCTGCGACACATTATATACTATATCTAATTACTTCCTATTCTCTGCAGAATTAAAAGTTTAGCAATCAGAATTATAATAGATGAGATGGGGAGGGAAAGAAAGGGAAGGAAGGAAAGGATAAGTGCCTCTTTCAAAGACAGAAAACCTGAATATAAAATATAATGTGGTAATATTATTATTATTTATTAAAATGGAGAATAACATCTTGAGGAAATCTTTACAAGGCACACTGTTATCCCAGCTCAACTACCAGGAAGAAATAATTGAACTTCAGATTCATCAACAGAATCAAAATACTACTGGGCACAGCAGAAATTCATTTCTTGGTGAGGGAAAAGTGGCTTTTTAAAAAAGTAAAGATAAAAAAATAGTGCTTAAATTTTTAAAACCCAATTTTTAGTAGTGAACCATTCGAATTCATGAGTTTTTTAAAAAACAGAAAATATATATTACTCTTCTTTAGGGGAAACCCTCATGAAAACTACCTTCCTCGGCTAAACTTACTCTCCTGAAGTATCGAAACTTGCCCACAGGAGGTTGAGCTCCTCTCTGTGTGGAAGGAGGGTGGCCCTACAATTTATGTAACACAGATTCAGGATCCAGCTTTTACAATGTGTCCATCAGCCCTGCCTCTTGCACTGACCTTTTCCTTGAGGGCTGGTTGTACTTCCCTCCTCCACTCCTTTCAGTTCACATGCTGCCTTTGCCTCACCAGAAATCGAAATTCTCCATCAGGCTCCTCACCTCTTCTATGTCAAAGAAATGCAGTTTTTTCCCTCAATTTTCAAATTGCTGACTGCTCTACTGTACATTACCTCCTCGTTGTACTTAAGTGATACCAGTACTCCCAGCTCTTTGATCACACATTTCTAAAGCTAGCTCCCTTTCCTCTTTATGGACCCACTCCTTCCTGGAGGCTTACTGTACCTCTTGGTGATGACAGAATCTCTTCTCCAGCACTCAACCGGCATTTCTTTACAGCCAGCTGTTTACTACTGCCTGTAGGATGTTTTACATTAGAAACTCAACAGCAGCACACTCTTACTGATTGATAAACACTCAACAAACTCTCCCATCTCCAGCCTCCTCAACCAAACTGGCACTTCTTTCCTACTGCCCTGGCAATGATATTCCTATATATTTGGTTTTCCAGGCTTACAACCTTAGAATTAATTTATAGTCTCTTTTCATCTCGTGCCCCTCCCCCCATGTTCTATTAGTCAATTGCACGTCATTAGAATCAGAATTCCAAATCCAGAAGAGGACTTAGAATTAACATGGTTGATGCACACTCTTCTATCTCCAGTCCTTTCCAGTTCTTGTGGTCCATTAATAACTAAACTAGGAACAGAGGCCTTGCTAATTTTCTTTCTTTTTCTCCATCCTCTCTCCTCTCTCTGTACTGGGGATTGAATCCAGGGACATTCTACCACAGAGTTACAGCCCCAACCTGTTTTTTTTTTTTTTTTTTTTTTTTTTTTTTTTTTTTTTTTTTAATTTGAGTCAGAGTTTCTCTAAATTGCTTAAGGTCTCAAGCTGAGGCTGGTCTTGAATTGATTATCCTCCTGCCTCAGCTTCCTGAGTGGCTGGGATTATGGGTGTATGTCACTGCACCCGAACCTTGCTGCTTTTCTTGTATTACCTGCTATTCCACACACATCTCCTTTGAGAGATAAGAAAACATGGAAATATGGGTGCCTGATTCCTCTTGCCAGAGTTCATATTTTAATTGGGGAATACCTGAGGATATTTAAGTAGTAGGCTAGGCTAAGTACTACTGGGAAATATCGTAAGATTCTCAGGAAAGAAAGGAGAGTATGGATTAGAAGAAATATCAGAAAAGTCAGAAGTTTTATGGAAAAAGTGGATCTTGAGTAGAAGACCAGGAAAAAAGCCAACTCCAGGGAGAGAGAGTACAGAGAGGAGCAAAGGAAGGAGACAGGCATGGGCACTGTGCGGCAAAGGGCAGTTGCGTGCAGACAGAGTTCTTTTGCACCTGAAACACAACATAAAGGATGGAAACTGGACCCCGGATTCCTGTCTAAGCTTTCCCTGTCCTCAAAATTTGCCTTTGCTTTTAGATTCTGTCTGTTACAGAATGCACAGGACAAGAATTTAAATTTCCCATCTCAGGATGTCTGCCCCAAGGTTTATCACTCTGTGAAAGAAGCCTGCCTTAATCTCCTCTCACTGATGATCTTTAAGTCTTGCCTTCCATGTGATAAATAACTGGGGGCTTTTCTGGATAAGAAGTGAGTTGCTGAAAGAAGTGTTTTTGGAAAAGGCAGCTCTTTCAGCCATGTGTAAAACAGATGGAGAGAGAGATGGATTGGGGTAGGGGAGGGCTGGGGAAATGGCTTTGAAAACAGCTCTAGGGATGCTTTAGAAATATTCTGGAAGTTGTGATAAAAGCCTAAATTAGTACGACTGTATCTGGAGCCCACAGGATGTGGACAGTGCGACATTCCCAAGAAGACTGATAAAATGTGCTGACAGACTGAATATCAGGCACCAAGGAAAAATGATGTCAAGGTGGCTCCAGGGCTACCAGTCATCAATTCCAGCCAGTCTTCCCCAGACTTGCTCAAAGTAAGCTTAGTCTCTACCTTGAAAGCCCCTGGCCCGTTTCAAGCTCTTATCACCTGGAACCCGGAACCCGGATAAGGACTTTTCTCCCTTCCTTCAAGTATTTCCAAATCCTTCATGTTGCTACCAGAACTTCTCTCAGACACCACTCTCAGCATGTCACACAGCCCACAGATGGTCCTCCCACCATCTACCAAAGCATAGCATACTCCTCCACAGTCTTCTGCACCACTGATGCATCTGACCATTGCTTTATTAGGATAGCTACTGGGAATAATAAGTTCTAAAAGTAAATGCCACTTTAAGCAAGTGTCTCAAACATGTTAGTTTTGTATCCAAATGTTTTTAGCCTAGTTTAACAGAAAAACAATGTCCTCAACCCACTGTATCTTCAAAAAAAATTATTTTTAAAAGCAAGTCAGTTTTAAAAGATGAATAATTACAGGTGGCCAAATAGGATATGGCATGTTTAAAAATAAAGCTTAACTTACTAGTTACAGTCCCATCAGAAATGAGTTTTGGTAGGGCTTCAACCCTTGTTTTTAACTTTAATGAAATGTTTGTACCAAGGAAATCTTCTGAAAATCAGGTAACCCTCTACATAGGCAGGGCATTCTTAAGTATTGACTAGAAGTATAGACAATTCTAAAATGTTCACACGTTTAATTATACTCTTGATTTTTACCATTACAAGCAAATGCTACCCCAACAAAACTTGCTCTGTGACCAAAGAGGTCTATGTTCATTTATTTCCAGGAATTATTCAATATATTGGGAGTATAAAAGTACTACACAATTTACTAAGTAGTTTTAATAAGTAATATTAGTTATGTTATGCACTATTAATTACTGACATGATTCCTTTTTTTTTTTTTAAGAGAGAGAGGGACAGTTAGAGAGACAGAGAAAGGGAGAAACAACTTTATTTAGTTTTTCACATGGCTTTAGTTGCTTCAACACTTAGCTGTGTACGTGGTGCTGGGGTTTGAACCCGGGTCCTCATGCTTGTTAGGCAAGCGCCAAAACTGCTGAGCCACCGCTCCAGCCCCTGACATGATTCCTTCAGAGTGGAGAGAAAGAAGCTCAGTTTTCTGTGGAATTCAACTGCCATTTACTTATATAGGTAGTTTATAATGGTCTCTAAAGTTAGAGTTTCTATGCTAAGCCTATCATGGAACTCTTAATGCAAATTAACCTGAATTATCCTAAATTATTAGAAATAAATATTTATTAAACACTTGTTGGTATTTATCTATGAATTTAAGTTAGATTATGTGTCATGACAAAGAAAGATTGCAGAAAATTTCAAAGTCAAATATAAATTTGGAATTGTGTCCGAAATAAACAAGTCACTTTCTATAAATGGTGAAGGCACAGGTAACTGATTTAAGTGAGATTGCTTTAACAAATAATTGTAGTTAGCCAGTTACTATTTATTGAGTGTTTAAAATGTGTCAGGCACTCTAACCATTTTTACTACCACCTCTAGGAATTCTCACAAATGCCCTTGTGGGTTAGATATTTCTGGTACGTCCTATGAATTATCTAAGGTTAACCAACCAATAAGTGACCTGGGACTCAAGGCTAGTAATACTTTAAGAACTATGTTCTTGTCATGGATTTCTCACTCTGAAAACTGGGTTTCAACCCACCATTTTATCTAAATGGCTTTTTCCTGCCCTTCTCCAACAACAGTTAGTTAAAATCAGAAAAATCTGAAATTGAGAGAACTAAAAATAGACCATGAGTCACAGTTTTGGTTTTGCATTGTGGCTTAAGAATATCAGGCAACTGAAGAATCTGTTTTCAGTTGTACTAACAAACTGTAAAAAATAAATATGATTTTACCTGAGATATAACTTATATAAAACAGACCATTTTTTTCTTTCCTAAAAGAGGCACTATACTATTTAAGAACATGCGGCTGTGATTTCTTTTTTGCTTAAAGAGTCATTTTACTCTTTGTTCTTTAAAACATCACCTGATAAGAATCAGAAAACTATCTCATAATTATATTTTGACTTCCATAATAAAAAAATTTAAGCTGGGAGAGAGGAGGAAGAAAGAAAATAGAAGCTAAAGCAGGAAATAACACAAGAAATCAGACAGCTGATCCTGAAAAATCATATATACTCAGCAATCGTCAAAGGCCAGTAATATAGTTAGAACGTTACATGATGTGACACTTAGAAATAACGTAAAACTGGTTTAATAAACAGTATCTCTTTTGCCTCAAAACTTTTATTAGATGCCAAAAGAAGAGTCACAGAACCATTGTGAACCAATTTAGTATTTTGCTTTGTGAACCAATCCAACATTAGTTGTAGAAGAAACTCCTTTTCGGTAGGCTTTAGACGACAAGATCAAAGAACAGATGGAGTAAAGAATAATTTATTTCTAGACATTACAATGCAGAAGAGTGATATACAAGAGGAATTGCCAAAACAGTAGGAAAAAGAGAGTGAAACACTAATCTATTTAGCACAATCCTTGTTTTGAAGGATAGCTTCTAAGAAACTATAGCTACCTGACGCAGGTCAAATTAAAAAGATAAAATTTGTTGTTGTCTTAAATCTTAGGATTTCAAGCAACTCTTAAATGAACATGGAAGGCAAAAATCCTAGCTGAAAAACCAGCCAAATATTAGTTACTATAACTCAGCCTTTAAACCAAGAATGCTTGAAGAACAACACCCTACCACTTTTACCCCAAGAACTTAATGTGGGTCTTATAATTGTATACTAAACTTACATGTCAATTCTGACTTGTAAAAGCTCCTGGGGATCTTGATCTCTGGAGCAGAAGTATAAAGAGAAGTAATATAATAAGATTAGATTAAAAGAGATTATTGAAGAACCATAAATTAACAAAATGAAGCATCTAAATCACTTTTTACAAAGTGAATTATGAAGAAGCTTAACTCTGGGAAACTATTTGACTATACTTGGTATTTAAAAAGATCACTTTGGATGCTGTTTGGAATGAATTACAGAGGGTGGGTAGTGAGGAGTAAAACTTTGGAGGCTGGCTGGGAGATGCATGGCAGTGATCCTGAAGAGAGATGATGGTGGCTGGGAATGAAATACTGGTAATGGCTGGGGTTAGATTAGACATTTTTAAGATTGATGGGACTTGCTGAAGCAAGTCAAGAAAAGAGGAGACAAAGCAAAGGTTACTAGTCAACTTTCTAGTCAACTGGAAGGTGCTACCACTGACAGATGGCGGACACTTAGGTGGGTGTAGATTTAAGGAGTGAAATCAAGAGTTACATTTGTGTATGTCAAGTGTGAGATGCCTATTAAACTTGGATGAAGTAGTATGTTGAAAACAAGTGCGTGGAGTTGAAATAAAAAGTTCTGACCTGGAGATAAATATTTGAGAGTCATTAACATATAAATAGCATTTAAATCCAAAGAATTGGGTGAACTCATCTAGAGAAAGTGAACAGATAAAGAGAAGGAAACTGGAATCACCAACATTCAGGAGCCAGGCAAGTAGAGTACAGTCAGCCAAATCAGGAGACTGTTTCTAAAAAGGAAGGAATGGTCAGACACAGGATGGATGCCAGAGGTCTGGTAAGATAGAGAGAGATGATTGGCAACAGTGTACCTGGTGAGGTGCGGTCTCAGGGAAATGGAAGTGACAGTGGGCTCAGCAGAAGATAGCAGGTGAAGAAGGCACAGACACATACTCAAACACAACTTTCTCTCTGTTGGTAATCTCATTAAACATAAACTTTATTGTGTTTCTTTTTAAAATGTTTACCTGCTTCTATTTAAATGACAAGCACTTTCTTGATAGCAGGAACCATCTATGACTTATTCGGCTTTATATCTCCAAAGCCTAGTTCTAGGCCTGGCAGATGTCAGAAGATAAATAAAAATGTTTGCTGAAAGAACAGACAAATATTTGGTAGCTGTAACTCTGACTTCTATCTATTAATCCTTTATTAAAGAAGAAACATCGTAAAATATTCAATATTCTTAAAATTTTCACTACATGGACACCTTTTCTGGTCCTCTGAGGCATCATGGTTTCTAATAATGGAGCCAAATGCAATGATACTAATTAAAATATGCTAACACTTAAATATAACACTTTAATATTTTAAAATATGCTAACACTTTGGTTTCACCCTTGAACAAGCTCACAGTTCAGTGGAAAACTCTTCCAGCCAAGATTACGTCTATGGATCATGAACGCAGCCCCATATTAGTTCTCTACAATGTATATGTGTAACAAAAGCACTATGTACTTGTAACTGTTTTATTGTCCAAAAGGTATTGTGAAAAAAAAAGTCTGTCCTCAGAACAGGGGCTGGGAATATAGCTCATCGATATAGCTTAGATTCAATCTCCAGCATCAAAACAAAAACAGAAAACAAATAAACAAAACTAAAAACAACAACAACAAAAGAACTAAACTCCACCAAAACACATAAAGAGATAATCCAAAAGAAGGAAAAACATGGAGTCTTTCACTTTCATATTATCTATGGTAATAATGATCTTTAAAGTACAACCCATAGAGATTACTCAATAAGGAAGTCTATAAAAATAAAAACAATTAAAAAAATCCTTCTCAAACCAAAATTTTTCCGATTTCGACCTTCCCCCAAGCATCAACAATCTCCAAAATTTCCACTGAATGGAAGAGTTGATATAAGACATATAAGTCACTGGGTGCGGTGGCACACACCTATAATGCCTGTGGCTCAGGAGGCTGAGGCAAGAGGAGTAAAAGTTCTAAGCCAGTCTCAGCAACTTAGAGAAACCCAAAGCAATTTAGTGAGACCCTTTCTCAAAATAAAAAATAAAAAGAGCTGGGGGTTGGGGATGTGGCTCAGTGGTTAAGCACCCCTGGGTTCTATCCCTGGTACCGAAAAGAAAAAAAAAGACATATAAGTCATACACATTCTGTATGTTTGTCTCAGACTCCCAAATATATCTTTAAACACAAAACTTAAAGTCTCTTGATGACCATACAAAAGAATGAATATATGTTCACAATTATACTCATCATTATCTCCCCCACTAAGGGTACCCCTCCTAGTGCCAGTGATTAGAAATCTCAACTCAAACTCCTCCTTGAAAGTACTGTTAAATTCTATATTTTCTACTCATCTGTAATGTCTTCCACCAGAATCCTAACATAGACTCCAACAATAATCTCTGGCCTGCACCATATACTTTTTTTTTTTTAATAGGGCCAGTGAGAGAGACAGAGAGAGAGAGAGAGAGAGAGAGAATCCATTTTATGTAGTTTTTCCATGTGGCTTTGTTGCTCTGACACATGTACATGGTGCTGGGGTTAGAACCCAGGTCCTTGCGCATGCCAGGCAAGCGCCACAACCACGCAGCCTCTGCTCTAGCCCCTGGGCCATATACTTTTTCCCTAACTTGTCTACTTCCTTCCAGATTCAGTCATCCTGCACATCAGGACCAGAATAATTTGAAAGTAGCTCAGATCACTCAAATTTCTACTCAACTGTTTCCCCAGAGATGACAGAAAAAAGTCCGAATTACTTTGTAAGGTAATCACCCTGCTTGAACCTGCTTTGACTTTCTTAAATGCAACTATCATTTTCTCCAGCACTCCAGGTTAAGTGGAACAGGGTATTTCCGACAATTCTCAGAGCCTCCCCTGAGCTTTTCTACTACTGTTCCTTACCTATGACATTCTCTCAGCTGGGGATGTGCTCATCCATCCTGTCTTTATTTGCTAAAATTTTAATACTAAAATCCTTTAAAACCAATCTTTTTCTCCAAAAAGAAAAGAATTTCATGTCTAGCAATGTAGTCACTATGAGTCTAAGCAATCAAACTGTCTGAATGCAGAGGTCAATTCAAGGTGCTAATCTGTCTCAGGAATCTTAAAGGAGCTTATACCTTAACAAGATTCTCTCTTCTTAGGTCCTATATTCAATTGCCAGGCATGGTAATGCTAGGCAGGCTTGACCTTTGCTGGCAAAGTATTAGTGGAGATCCTTAAACCAGTTCTTCCTGATGATTTAACATGACACTTAGGAGCCCTGATGCCACAAGAGAAATTATACATAGGCAGGAATTTAGCAAAGGAGGAAGGAAGTAAGGAGGGAAGGAACAAAAGAAAAAAAGGGAGGGAAAGGAGAAAAAGTAAAACAATGACAAAGAAAACAATTCTCATCTGACCTAAATTATGCCACGTTCTTTGGTTTTAATTTCACAGCCATTAATTTATTGCCTTCTATTCCAAACCTGCTTTTTCTAGATTTTTAAACAAGTCATAATAAATGTTATATGGAGCTGTGAAATGCAGGAAAGTCAAATGTAGGGTAGAATTACTTTTTTCTATGTTGTAAAATTTAGGTCTTTTAAAATGCAGAAATAACTATAATACCACATTTAGGGATCTTCTCAAACACTCCAAGTACACTTGGGCCCAAACTGGCTCCACTCTGGTGCCAACTCCTGAGCCTCTCTGAGACAGAGAAAAGGGTCACTGCAAATTCTTAAAAATGACCCAGCACTGCTTCAGCTGAAATTCTCATTTTTCTTCTCTCTGCTGGTTTTATCACAAATTACCTAACAAGTCCTAGGAGCACAGCTTCCATCATTTTTTACAAGTGCAAATGGAGCAAATGGAAAGGCTGAATCTGGTGATTGTCCTTGGTGAGCTTCCCTGGAAATCATTCCAAGAACTCTACACTCCTTTCCTTTTAAATTCTTTTCTTGAACATGTTCCAGTCCTTCACATATGTTCTTTCTCTCTCCTCCTAGTTCTGGTGCCAAGATTCCCTGTCTATCTTTTTAAGCAATCTGGCTACTACTTTTCTCAGGGAGGAGCACCCTTCTTTGCATTGAGTAACTAACTGAGCATTTGAATAAACTTTTCAAACGCTGCAGCACGGGGCACAAATTTGACTTTCCTTGATAAAAACCATGCTAAGATCAAGTGCTGACTGAAGGTGGGAATAAGTTAAAAGTCAGCAAGGCTAAATTACTTAAGTCTAGCTACATTTCTGAAGTAGAACAAATGGAATCTGCTACAGCAAACCTCATTGTTCTACTTAATAAACATGTCTGACGTGACTGCAGCGCTGTGCTAGCAGGTCTGGATACTGAAGTGGAGGCTGATGGGAACGCAGTCTTCTGTATTTACATAGCAGGTTACTGAACACACACATACACGTACACAATTGTTTGGGAGCAGGAAGAATAGGAAAAGAAGGAAGAAGCAAGGGATGAGTCTTTTTTGTGTCTTAAACCATAATGAATCAAATGCTGAAAATTTACACCGTAGAAAGAAAAGCCCAAAGTGAGGAAGAAATTACCTACCCCATAATCTGTGGAAGCAGGGACTAAAAAAAAAAAAAAGATCAAGCAACACAATGAAGGGAGCTACTCAGGACAATAACTTTGAAGGATTAAGACCTTATGTTCTAATTGAAAGTAATAGTATTTGTTAATACACAGAGACAATTCTTCATGCAAAATTAAATGAGTATATTTGTGCAAATTTTTAAAAATATTAAGATTTTTCCTTAACGACATGAATAAGGCAGGAAAATTTATTTTAAGCCATTGGAGTTAATAAGAGAATGTTTTAACAGAATCCTACTTAAAGGCATAATATTGCTTTCTGGCCTTTAGGGATAGAGAATGAATAGCCCCTGTCCTCAAGCACAACCGTGCAAGACTTTTTATGTAATAGTTGGGTAAGCATGATACTATTTGAGCCACTGCCTTTGAAATTTGAAGCAAACATTTTTAAAAACAAAATTGACAGGCTCAGCAATGACAAAATCTAAAAATATTTCATTAAGATTTCTGTTATACAAATCTATTACTCAGAAGTCAAAAAGAAAGCAGCATTACTGGAGAAATTGACTAAAACATATTATAAAATGTTGTATTTTCATTTTAAATATAGTTTTACACTTGGGAGAAGTATGTAATTATAGTAATACATGCTCAGTTAAAATATGTAGCACTTATGCAGACCACATGATCATTTAAATGATTATTACGTAATTTTAAAATTTTATTTATTTAGCAACTTGTCTTCTCATTCAAAGTAATTTATCTACATTTTAAAAAGCTTGATATTTTGGATATCTGTATTAGCATATCTGAATTTTCTGCAAACCATGAAAGTAACTTTATAATCAACACTTTATATATAATCAACTTGAAATGGTTTCTATATTCAAAGTGAGTGGAAAACAACTTTTAGGAGATATTTACTCTAACTCCAACTCCTATTCCTAGACTCACAATGTATTCCTGCATATTTAGAAAAAATTTCCCAAGACTTCTTCTCTAAAAAATAGAAAACTTGAATAATAAAGGTCTATCAAGTTTATCTTTTGAAGCAGTGAGGAATTGTGATTTGAGAAAAATAAGATCTTGATGTTTTCAAAGATTCTATTTCCATGACCCCTAATAACCTGGTATATTTGCTCAATTACTAAAGAGCTTGTCTATTCTGCTTAAATGATAGCTTCCTAAAATTTCTAAATTCACTTCTCTGAAGACTTAGGCCAAGCTGATTATTTAGAAGGGTTAAGTCAAATGAGCAATATAATATGGATTAAAAAAAGAACTCTCTGATACTTAATTTAACAAATTAACCTGTTAAAATTTCTGGTCCTTTAGAAAGTCATTAGAAGGGAAGGAGTAATAGTTATTACTTTACATAGGCCCAAGTCGCTTGGAGGCCATTTGTCATCAAGCATCAAGCACCTTTCTATATAAGGACAGGAATGGTAGGAGAGCAGTTTTATGTGAGAAATAAAAGTCAATTTTTCCACCTATGAGAACAAGATTAACCATCAGAAACTTTTCCCATTTATCTGATACCTGCCAATATATTCCTAAACAGAAGCTACAATTTAAAGTCATGAACCCTACTTCTAATAAAGATGAGAAGTAAAAAAGAGGGCTAGAGCAGTGGCTCAGTGGTTATGGCACTTGCCTGGAATGCGCGAGGACACCGGTTTGAACTCCAGCAGCACATACATAATGAAGCAAAGCATGGGAGCAACAAAAGCCACATCAAAAGCTAAACTAAATAAAATTGACTGATTCTTTCTTTCTTTCTCTCTCACCGTTCCTCTCCTCTTTCTTTCCAAAAAAAAGGGGACCAAATAAATATCCTTCCACTGAAGGATAAAAGCTCAGATGTGTTCTGTTGGCAACTGTTACTGTGCCCTGGTTTGGCTGAACCAGGAGAGGCAATGAGGGCACATTTGTGGGAGACTTGGCTGAATACTCCACAAGATCCTGCAGTGAATAATTACAATGCATAGAGTCACCCAAAAAGTTCTGTATTTCTCCAGCTTCTTTCCACTTTTCATCCAACATGGTTTGAGATGTTTACCCCCATTCCCACCTGTTTTTTCCCAGCCGCTAAGTGTTTCTGGAGCTGAAGTGACAGTTAGGCCTGAGGACAGGAACTGGTTAAGTCAGGAACAAGACAGTGTCCAACTACAAAGGCCAAGTCAGCTTATTCAGTTTCCCTTCCACTCTCCAGCATGCCACTGCTTCTATCATCAGTTTTTCAGGAGAAAGAAATTCTAGGACTACTAGGATATCAATAGGCAACAGAAGCAGTCAAGAGCAGACAAAGCCACCAACTTCATTTCATTGACTTGACTAAAAAAAGTAAAATGGGGGGAGGGGAATCAGGAAGTGGTAGGTTGGTGAAGAAAAAGAATTTTCAATCCCCTGCCTTCTAGAAGACACTGATATATAAATGTAAGAGCTTTTGGAGCACTCTAACCTTTGCCACAAACATGGAAAAACAAAGTTACAGGAGGCAGAAATGAAGGCCACACAAAGGTAGAAAAACAAATTGCATTCCTCCTCCTGGGCCTCCAGTGGTTATGCAGATCAGTGGGCACTAGGGGCATCCCTGTCACTTTGCTCACCCTTGATACAACCATTCCACTCCCCTAGAGTGGGCCTCTTTCTCACCTAATACACTGTTAATCTCACTGTTCAAATGTAGTTTGCCTGTTGCTTCCCAAGGTAGTTCCTGCACTCCTGTCCCTAGAGAGCCTCTCCCCACCAGCTGTGCCAGTCTTTCTCTGCTTCCTAGGTCTGTTTCTATCTGGGGGCTGGTCTCCTCTTACTGGTTTTTCTCTCTCTTCAGGCCTCTGTATGTTTCTCTTTACATCCCCTGACCTACCTTCTTCCTACTGTCATTCCTTCCCACGCCCTTCTCTTGGAACAGGCAAGCTTATCTCTCCATTTTACAGGGCTGAGTTTCTCTCGACTGTCTGCCTTAGTCCCTCTGCCTGTGAATCTGGCTTCCCCTGTTTGGGCCTCCCACTCCATGCTGGTGCTGGTCTCTCCACTGCAGGTGCACCTGTCTGTGAGTAGCTACTGGCACATGCAGTTTTGTATTTCTTATATTTGTCTACATCTTAATTGCTGGTATACACTGAGCTCCCAGCCATTCTTGAGGCTCTTTCTCACTGGAATTTCATAGTGTGTAGGAAGCTATCTCTCTCTCTGTATATTCACACCCCTGCTCTGTCACTCCACCTTCCGAGCCCCCTCAAATCCTGTGGTTTTCAACATATGCTTCCCTGGTGGGTAACATATGCATAGTAGTGTGTACATCCATGTGTCTACCCAATTCTTTGAGTGCCTTTCTTGGAGAATTCTCATCTCTCAATCTCTCTTGCTGTTTACACAAATCCTATCACGTAAATTCATATACTTCCCAAGGTGTGCTGAACTGTGTGCTTCTCCTATGTCCATGTTAATGTGAGAGGACTTTAAAGTGGTTCAGGTTTACACCTCTCCTGCCATTCTTCTTAGGACTCCGTGGCTTCTCTCTAAAGTGCCGGGAACTAGTAAGAGTTCAACAGATGTTAATTCTTTTCTTCACTTTATCTAAATAAGTATGCGAGCCTGTGTCGGGGTGTCCCTCTGCTCTCTGTGCCTGTTTTATGAGACCAGTTAGAGCCTGTTCCCAGCTATGGATTGAGCTATTTGTCAGGATGCCCTGTGGGTTATATCTCCTGCTGTCTCCTCTCCAAGTAAAATGTTACTGGTCTGCATATGGTATATCCTTCCTTTAGGCAATGCGTCCACTCCTGTCTCCCTCATTCCACACCTTACAGCATGTCCATAAACAGCTTCCCCATGCCCCCTGGTTGCCATGTCTCTTCTTAATGCCCCTCTCTCTCCCAGTTTTTTCAATGTGAAAACGTTCCTGGATTTGTGCCCCAATTGCGGTGTATGTGTGTATGAGCCTCTCCCAGTAACTGGAGATATGTGTCGGTGGTTTTCTCTCCGGAGTAAGAGTCAGGAATCTCTGCCCGGGATGCAGAGTGTCCTTCTCCCACCATCAGGATCGCTCCTCGACTAAGTCTGCGAGTCAGCCCCGGAGCTTCCTCACATTTCTTTCTCCAGAACCCAACGTCACATTCCCGAAGATAAATGTATGTGACTCCTTGGATGCCTCCCCGCGACGCGGTGTCGGTTTGTGTCCGCCCTGGACGCGGTGCGACTCCGCGAACGCAAACGTCCTGAGAGTGTAAGATGTGTCTCCCTTTCCCCTGTACTCGGAGTGGCTGTGTCCTATCCTTTCTGAGTACACGGTGTGTTCACTCCCGCCTCCACCCTGCATAAGTAAAGCGCCTGTGTCTCCAAGTCTCTGGGAGTACAAGTTGTGTCCTACACCCATACGAGGAGCGCCTGTGTCTTGGTCTGCCAGGTCTACCGTGCCGCCGTGTTACGGTGTTATCGCAAAAATGAGGCCACCTTATGCTGCGGGTCTTCCCTGGTTCTTTACTGGTACGCTGCACGCGCGCTCGCTCCCCTGCCTTGGGCAGCATGGTCATTTCACTTCTAGCCCTTCGGCTTCTCTCCCTCCTCTGGACCCAACAAGCCAGGAAACCCGCGGGCGCCGTCGGAAAGTCCCGCAGCGGCGGCTCAGCCAAGCCAGGGCTGCGGCTGCCTTGACCCTGCCGCCAGGGGCCGCCCGCCCGCCCGCCGCCTCCCAACTCCCCGGCGCCCCGCTGGCCCGGGACCGCGGCGTCAGCTACCCTTGCCCGGCCCTGCCCTGCCCTGCCGCCGCGGGCGCTGACGGCAACAGCAGCAGCGAGCCACCGCTCCGCGGGTCCCCGCGCCGGGTGCCGGGACGCGGGAGGAGCGGCCGGGCGGCGAGAGGTGCCCTCTCCCTCTCCGAGCCCGGTCAGACAGCCCGCTCACCTTGTGGCTCTGGTAAGTCTCGAGCGCCCGGATCGCTGTCTCGGTGAGCTTCACATGCAGTACCGTGATGTTGTCCTGCCCTAGCCTCCCGCACGACAGTCCATAGCGCTGCTCCTCCCGCAGGCCCGCCGCCCCCCCTGCCGCCATCTTAAACTCCCCGAGGTGCCACCGCCGACGCCGCTCGGGTTCTAGCCTCCACTGCGGCCGCGGCTGCTCGGGCTTCTGCAGCCGCCGCCACAGCTACGGCCATCCCGCAGCTGACGTACTGTCATATACTGCGCGCAGCCAGACCTAGGGCTGCCACCGCCGCCACCCGCCCCACCCTCTGGCCCTGCGCCCCGCCCCGGGCTCCTCTCATTGGCCTTGTTCCCCTCAGAGCCTCCCTCATTGGCTGCTCTCACTCTCACGGGGGTGGGGCCCAAAGTCGCTGGAGTTTGGTTCCCGGGACGGGACGTCCGAGAAATCAGAGGCTGACGTCGGGGTGACGCTCCAAATTAATCACACCTGACGTCATGTCTGGTTGTCTTGGCTCGCAGATCGCGATTGGCCAGGTGGATTTGGGGATACCCTGCTAATTGGGTGTCCAGGCTGCCTGGTTGGGTTACCTAAGTCAGAGCCCCGCCCCTTGGAGGCTAGTGGAAAGTAAGGATAGTAGCGGAGGCTCACTGTGCTGATGGTCCTTGGAAAGAAAGATCCCCACCTCAAAGGTGTGAGGGCACAAGTGACTACCTAAGGACTTTATCCCTCGACGGCTGCGGAAGCTTGTAGAGCTTGATGTGTGCGTGTGAAGAATCCACAGTCACTGAAGAGTTTCTCAAAATTAAGTTCAGTACTGTAGTTGAGCAAACGGGACCCGGAGGATGCCCTTTGTTATTTTACTCTAAACTTGAAGATAATTGATCCTAGACTTCAGGGTTATTTATTTTTATTGAGAGGGACAGTGAGAGAAAGAGACAATCAATTTTATTTAGTTTTTCATGTGGCTTTTATTGCTCCAACACTTCGTTGTGTGCGTGGTGCTGGGGTTTGAACCCTCCCGCTTAGTAGTGCATGCGAGGCAAGCGCCGCAATAGCTGATTGTTTTAAATTGTGTGCAGTGTCTTAAATTCAACACTATGCTGAAGGTTTAACTTTCATTCGTGTGGTGGGTTTAACCATAATAGAGAATTGGACTTCAAGGTCATTCCCAAGGAATACGTTCCTCCGGAGCTCGCCATATATGTTCAGAATCATGCCTTTCTATGGGGCAGGAAGAAGCAATGGTATCTCCTTTCAAAGGACCCTGGAAGGGTAGAATGAGCCTTGACACAAATGAAAAGAAATATTGTCTCTTTCTCTGAAGTTCTGTCCATCTTATTTGATAGGGCTGTGGAGAAAATACAGCTAGGATTTAAGATTAGAAGATGGGCCATTAGGTCAAAAGGAGGAAATAGGGATAAAAGGGTGCAGAGGCCTGGCATACTTGACATTCCTGCTGATGCTCTGTATGTGGGTGTGGCTAAAGGATGGAGTCCTCTTCAGGCAGTGCATGGATTGATTGACAGACTTCCTGAGATGATAAATCAATTGGACATTCAGAAAATCCAGATAAAACAAACTATAGAAAGGTTTGAAAGCATTGAGAGAAAGTTTAAAAAATAGTTTAAAATGTTTTGAGATGCATATCTTTACCCTCAAAAATTTAAAACTTCGTTATATTTTGCTGGAATTCCCCAGGAAAACTTAAAGGTATTAAATCAGTATTTCTTATTCTAAATAGGATTACGACTACAATTTTCCATGATTCCAAATTTTTTATCACTCTATACACCTTAGTAAATCCCTTCCCCACCCTCCCTACTCTACAGGTACGCTCTTTTGACTCAGACCCTTGCATTGTATGAGTAAAATGTGAATTTCAGAACAAATTCTTTTTCTATAGCGTTCGAATTAAATGCAAACACTTGTGTTATGTGTTGTTTTATCACAGGAGAGAAATTTGTAAATTGACTTAAATTGACTTAACTTAAATTCACTAGAATTGGCTAGCTGTTAAGACATGGTTAACACGTCTTAATTTAGTTTACCTTAGTGTTAATACTGTCAGTTATCTTAAATTTGTCAAATAGGGAAATTAAGACAATCACAAAAAATTAGATTAAGAATTTTACTTTTAGAAGGGAAATAGAGGATTTTTTAACCTAGTTTTCTCAGCTTTCCAAAAGCAAAAATGCAACTAGTTCATATCTAAGTGAATTATAGAATTATTTCTTCTCTTGATTGCTTTACTTCCATAGGAAGGGACTAATTACATATCTAAAGCCTTAATTTTAGGGGGGGGATGTTTGACCAGAACAAATAAAACCTGTATCCCACTGCTCTTTTGGTAAGGGTGGGTAAATCCCCACCCACATAACATCCTAACTTGGTCTCCTCTTACTCAAAACTTCTGATGACATCCAAGTGGGGGAGGGAGCAAGGGTAGATTTGAATGTTTAATGGGTAGCCCTTTATTAGTAATTGATTTTTTTTCTTAGTTGTAGGAAAATTTCTCTTATGCCCAATTTTAGTGGGTAACAGATCTTTCAGTGGGCTATGTGTCATTGTAGTGTGTTAATATTTACATCCCCTGCTTTGAGCTTTTCAACTGTAGAAGAAACACTGATCGTGAACACAGTAATATGGTAATCTAGTATTGTCTCTTAATTGACATCTCACAGGTATAGTACACGTTATGCCTGCCTGAGTCAGTTGTGCTGTTCATAAGGATAATTACTTTTGAGGGGGCTGATGAAAGTTGCTTTTTAAGAAAGTTACCATTGTATACATATTTTCTGTATTTTTATTCAGTTTAAATAATTAACCGCTAACTTCCTGCTAAATATAACATACTAGAGAATTTAAAAATTAGACTTTATAGTCTCTAAAGGAGTTTTCTGTTTTGAACCAACATATTTGAAAGCAAAGCAATTAGATAATTAGTAAATGCTAATTTGGATGGCGTTAGTGATAAGCTTAAAAATTCAAAGAGAAGAGACATCTGAAGAGGCTTTTGTGGAGGCAGTGGAACTTGAACATCTCTTGAGGGCAGAGTAGATCCTAGACAAGTGGAGATGTTATAGGTGAACAGAGGCCAATTAAAAATGATCTTAATGATCATTCTAACAGAAGCATTCATTTTGTGAATGAGAAAGCAGAGACCCTGATAATTTAAAAGTATCCTGCCCAACCTATTGTAATCAGAAGAGGCAGGGTCTGAAGCAGCTCTTTGTGTGTCCTTGTAGTACCTATATGCACCAAGTAGCTATTATTTGGATTTAACTAAGAAGAAATCTGCCATAGAAGATACTTAAGGGCAGGCAAAAGGCAAAAATGAAGTTATTTGGCACAGGGCTCCTACTCTGTCTCTGATGTCTAACACACAGTGTAGGTACAGGATGTCTGAACATCAAGGCCTTCTCTGGTTTTCAAACAGTGGGATACATAATATTCCTGGGTACTATATATTTAATGACCATTTCTGACTCTTCAATGCTGAGGTCACCAATTTAGACACCTTCAGGGACTACTGGGCCCCAAATGAGTGAAACAGTTCAGATAAAACGTCACAGGGACTAAAGGTGCTGGACTGTGGTAAGCTGTTTAAAGGATTCAGTGGTTTAATGGTTCAGTTGATTGTTCTCAAATGAACATCAGGGGCCCAATGTTACTAGATCTAATTTTTCAAGAAGAGGTTGAAAAAAGGATTTTTATGTGAACCTCCTGATTTTTGTTTGTTAGCACCTTAATAAAAATTTTAATATATATTTTCTGGATACTACATGTGTATTTGAGCTGGGCACAGTGTTGCACGCCTGTAATCTAAGCTACTTGGAAGGCCAAGGCAGGAGGATCACAAGTTGGAAGCCAGCTTGGGCAACTTAGTGAGACCCTGTCTCAAAATGAAATTAAAAAGAAGTGGGGAGGGGCTGGAGCGGTGGCTCTGGGGTTACAGCACTTGCCTGGCATGCGCAAGTACGCGGGTTCAAACCCCAGCACCTCATATACAACTAAGTGTTGGAGCAGCTAAGGCCATGTGAAAAACTCAATAAAAATTGATTCTCTCTCTCTCTCTCTCTCACACACACACACTGTCCTTCTCTCTTAAAAAAAAAAAAAGAAGTGGGAAGTAGGAAGGGAGCTCAGAGATAAAGCACTTGCCTAGTATGAAGGAGGCTGAGTCAACACAAATAAACAACAATGGAAAATCTTTGAGCCAGAATTAGCACACAGATTTCTAGTTTTCCACTGTCTACTTCAGTGATTTTCAATGCGGGCAGCAATTCTATCTTATA
>PVKS010025533.1:0-29727 GCA_004027875.1 Aplodontia rufa | reverse complement strand
GATACCCAGCCCCTTAGTCAGAGAAAGCAGACTCTTCCCTCTGAGGGGCTAAATGTTAAAGAGAATATGTCACTGTGTGTCACAGAATGGTACACATGGCAGAAAAGTACTTAAATAAATACGTAATCTGAAGTCTGTGTAACAAGCTAGACATAGGGAAGGAACGACGGCATCTCTTGATGACCACTCAGAGTGCTATTGAAAGGACTCACCTTGAGGAGGGTCCTATTGTGAGCAACTAAACCTGGCATAGTCAATCACACCTCAGGGTCCTCTTTGATTCTTTGATTCCTCTTTGATTCTTCCTTTTGTTTCATCTTTTTCTATTCCATTATTATTATAATAATTATTATTATTATTTATTTTCATTTCTCATTATGTGTTCTAACAGTTTAGCTATCCTCAATTTTTTTATTCTTTAGTTGAATTTTCAATTCTTCTTCCTGAATTTTTTCTTTCTTTATATTTGTATCATTTCCTCTCTTCATTCCATTTTTATTTTTTGTGTATCATCTACTCTTTCTTTTAAATAATCACTTCTCTTTTTATCTCTCTTTTCCAGTACTTCGGGATCAAACCAGTGTCTAGTGCCCAGTGGGGAGGTGCTCTAACTCTGAGCTACACTACCAGTTCAGCTGAGCAGAATCAAGTCCAGTTCAAGCCACAACCTGTCCTGCTTGAACCTGGAAGACTCCTCTATTTAAAGTAAAGGGGATACACAAGCTCCAAGATGTTTCAAGACCTTTACCATGATTGGAATAGCCAACTCAGATTCACTTTCAAATAGCAGCCAATTCCAACAGTACCATGAAAACCCCCATCACCTAATAAGGGCTGTACTCCTGTTTTAAGAGTAATTGAAGATGATGCAACACACATACCCTGTGGTTTACACCACAACAGCCTGAATTACCAGAGTGAGCCCACTCTTATTAGACCTACAGAGAAATCAAGGCCCTCAGGTTCTAATACTATATGTCAAAACCCATAAATTACAGCTATAGAAGCTACAGGGAGTTTACACAATGAAGTCCAGTTGGAATTAAACTCAATACTGTACAAGAAAACTGATACATGAGACTCATCAGCAAGAGAAGGATGCTTATTAAGACGGCCCACACATAAAAGAGGAAGAGATATCTATTCCAATAGATGTGCAAATCTCAGCACAGAAATATAAGAAATATTAAGAAAAACAATATAGTGTGATACCTCCTGAAGTCAATGGTCCTATAGTAACAGATACCTAGGATATTGAAATGGATTAACTTCTGGGTAAATAATTCAAAAGAATAATTTTAAAAAGATTAGTGTATTCCAAGAGAATGTAGAAAAACAATTGAAAGAATTAAGAAACACAAAGAAGGATATGAATGAGAAATTCAATAAAGAGATAAGGCTTTTGAAAAAGAAAATAAAACAGAAATTTTGGAAATGAAAAATAAATAAGTCAGATTAAAAAAACTCAGATGAAAGCTTTGTCAATTGACTGGATTAAGCAGAAGAAAGAATATCAGGACTTGAAGACAAAGCTGATAAGTTATTACATTCAGACTACAATAAAGAAAAAATAATGAGAAATAATTATCAGAATAAGATCTATGGGACACCATTAAAAGATCAAATTTAAAAATAATTGAAGTAGGCAAGGGAGAAGAGGCTACAGGCACAGAAAACCTATTTGTGAAATAACAACAAAAATTTCCCAGACCTTGGGAAAGACATGGACATCCAGGTGCATTTAAAGTCCAAATAGAAATAACCAGAAAAGGACTTCTCCTAGGCTCAAATAATAATATTACTTTAATTAGTTTGTACAATCTTTCCTACATATTTAAGAGATGTTGCGGATCTATAAAAGTAAATAAAAGGTAAATTATGATCCTCAATTATATAAAAAGACTGGGAATATAGCTCAATGGTAGAACATTTGCCTAGCATGTGCAAAACTCTGGGACTGATTCCCCAATACTGACAAAAAAAAAAGTATTACTTTGATATAGGTATGTGACTCAGTAGGTATGGTGCTTGCTTAGCAGGTGAGAAGCCCTACAGTTCAATCCCTTGCACAAGAAAACAAACAAAAAATTATATAAGCAATTGCTGATTTTCTTTTTTTTTTCTTTTCTTTTTTTTTTTTTTTTTTTTGCTTCAAGAGAATACATCAAAGCTACTTAATAGGAGATAATTTATAATTGTTCATTACTTTATACACCTATAGGTACAACACATTAAATTTTCAGGAAGGTCCCATTTGCAATAATTCAACTTTATTTTATCAAAATACATTTATTGATCAAAAATACTAAATGATTTTTAAAGTACTAATCAGCATTTTGTTGCTAAAACACTTTTTGTTGTAATTTGTGAGAATGTTATTAATAGAACCCACATTTATGTAAAAGCAAAAAAGCTGTGAAAGTGCTGTAGGCATACATTATTTGGCACCCATATTTACTTTTGTAAACATACTGCATATTTAGCTCTCCCTTAATGTATAGCTTTTCTGGGATTTTTCTTATGCTGAATATACTAGTGGTTGCTATAAAATTAAAAAAAAAAGGAATACCTGCTTTGCATTTGAAATTAAGATGCTGACAGTTACTACTTAGAGGTACTCCCAGATGACGTATAATATGAACCTCTGTTTCAAGAGTTTGTGCATGCTGAACTGAATTGTGTGTTATGTGTATATTCATGCTTTCAAAATGCAAAAAGCCTGGTGCTAATAGATGATCCATTGATAGAGCATCTGTGAAGTTCCCATTACAATTTAACACATGAATATTTGTCCAACTCCACTGTTACCCTGGAATATTTAATAGAGAAAAGAATAAATTTTTCTTTTAAATAAATGCTTAGCTCTTATTCTCTTCCTAAGTATTGCAGTCAATTAAAAAAAAATAGTGAAGACCTAACAAAAAAGAAACCTTTCCTGTACAATCCTACTGTTGCTGACATGGAGAAATAGCTACAAATACAGGAAACTCATTAGATTATCTTGGCCAGCCATCTGTCTTAATGGAATACATTTAGCCTATTTTTCAGATACCCAGACATGATTGAATGAATAAGTGGTAAGACTAAGTACATGGGAATATGGGTCCAAAACTCCATTAACAAAAACAGTTTCGCTTTTTATCTGTTTTCATAGAGACATAATTATACTGATATATTCAATTGAAAAAGATGTTTTCAGATCTAAATTAGATTTCCAGACCATCCCAAATACTAAAAAGGAAATATTTGCTTATATGTCATCTAACATTCAGTTCTCATAATGGAAATCCCTAGATAGCAGATAGCATTTCAACTTTCATTTCAGCTTTTTCACGGGATTTATTTTTGTGTGCTTTACCATCACTTTGAATTCGTTCTGTTTAGCTTCAGGTTCACATTGCAGCCCCTCTTTCCTAACAGACCACTTTCATAGCTACTCTTTTATTTAATACTTTCACAGATTCAAGCCTGGAAGATGCAACACAAAATCAGCTTTTATATTCTTTGTGATTATTACCTAAGTGGACACTACTGCAAGATATGCTTCATCTTCAAATCCTACAATTTATATTTAGCTTATAAATTGTTGTGATCAAGTGACTTTTTTCATAAAAATTCTGTAATAAAACCCTAAAACACTATTTCATATACAGACTTCAAAACATAGCTGTTGAATAGATGTACAAATATCAGAAGAAAACAAAACAGAATTCAGCTTGCCAATGAGATCTAAGCATTACCAGAAACAAATTTTAACTTTTCTTAGCAGTTACATTAAAATGTATAACAGATTTGGGTTAGGAGCATTTGAATATTATGAATTGTGTTATCATTCTGATTGTATGATATGCATTATTCTAATTTTATCCAGAACTCATTCTATTTTTCATATTTTGGCTTATTAAGAATAGATATCACCTTATAATAAATATATAATTATTATTTCTTTACACTTATGGTTCACTTTTTATTTCATCTTGATGCTAGGTAAACTTATAGTTAAGACAATTACAGGGAAATTAGTTATACTATAATTGGAGATCAAACCAGATCAGAAAATAATACAACTAAGTTTTATTAAGCAACTAAATTAAGTGTGGGGCAAGTTCATTAATTTATTTGAATACTTAAAACTGCTTAATATAAATATTACCTAAGTACTTTCTATTATTTTTATCATGCTCAGCAATGATTTGTTTAAGAATATGCAATTAGTGATACTGTGCTAATATCAGTGCCAGGTTCTTGTTCCAAAAATGAACAGAGTAGATAGAGTACCAAGGCAAGCATAGCAAGCAGTTATATTTGGGAAAGTAAAGGAAGCAGTACGAGTAAAAACACTCATCTAGAAAAAGAGCAGAAGGGCAGACTTCTCCAGAGCAGGTGAAAGGAGCATTAGAGCTGAGAGCCCATCTAACATGAAGTCCGTCTTTTTTATCCCATCCAGAGGACTCTTCCCACTTCACCACTTTCCATAGGCCCTTTCTAGGTACAGTTCAAAGAAGGCACGATGCCAACAGGCTAGGAAAGTGGACGCATGCTCACAAGTTTAATGTCTACGACCTTGAGCCCAGATGCTGAACCAGAGTGCCTTCAGCCTTGACTAATGACGAGTTAGCTGTTTCCCGGCCTTGGCTACACAAGGACAGCACAACAAAGCCCACCAGAAGTCTCAGCGAGAGAGCCCAACTGTCCTCATTGGTGGTTCTGCCTCAGTGAGCACCTTTGTTAGCAGATGTCTGCTTCTGAGCCACCATCACCCAATTTCCTTTTTATCAACCTTCATTATTCCATCTACACTGACTGCCTGACTTTGTTTCCCTACCTCACTAGCACATCTTTATCATACCACTTTAATGCCAAGGGATTCATAAAAAAAATCTAGCTAATAATCAATAAGTTATGTATATATGTATTTACAAACGCATAGAACATATCTCTTCCATCTCCTTCTTCCTTTCCTGATTTGCTATTATATAGACTTGTTTTCTCCTTATTGGATTCTTGTAGAGCATGTAGCAAGGTAGTTCATTAAAAAAAAGTCCCTCTAAATGGTTTCTGTTTCTGGTATGACTCTTAATCACAGTCCCAATTTATATAGGGCTTTACTAGTTTATCAATGAAGAGATCAGAGTTCAAATATTAAATGGAAATTTGCTTTTAAGTTCTGCAAACATAAATGTGATGGTAGAACTAACTCCTCTTTGCGTATCTGTCCAGGGGGCTTTAGTTTTTTTTATTTGATAATGTGTAAACTAAAATGCTATAGTGAAAATTATTGATTGGCATAGAAATTTGAAAGAAAAACAAGCCAAAGTAAGATGCTAGAAGGCAAAGAAATCCTGCACTACTCATTTATCAAACTGACACTGAGCTATCAGTAGCAGTATATTATTTAAAAATAAATACCATATCTATCCAGGCACCACAGTGGTATAATATGAAATGCAACTATTGGCTCTGAATCAAATGACATTTTTTTTTGTTTTTGTTTGTTATTGTCTTCAGGTCATAGAAGTGTGACTTTCAAAGTGAAGCTTATTGCAAAGAACATTAAGGTTGAAAAGGAAAATAAGTTGTATAACAAGATCCCTTCAGAATAATACAAGGAAATTTTTAAGAACCTTGAAAACCATTGTGTATGTATATATGAAAACCAAAATGGACAGCAGTCCTCACATGTTATCTTAAACATATTAGGATTAAAATGGAAAACCCAAAAGACTGAATAATTTCAAGCTTTTTTTGAGGTAGATCAATGTGTAATCCCCAGTCACTCCATAGATATGACCTTCAAAAATAGCTCAGAATACCAAAATATACATACTATGTATTTATATATTGCTATATTTTATTTATGCTAATTATATCATTTACCTGCAACATGTGTTGCAAATACTATCCACATAACATATACACATACTAATTTATTTCAATCGTTTGGTTTTACTGTTTTAGGTACTTATAAAACTACTATTTTATTTGTAGCACCATTTTTGATATTTTCACAATTGAAAAATTAATCAAAACCCAGCAATAACCCATAAATCCCTCCAATGTAAGAAAGAAAATTTTAAAATAGAATTAAATTTTAGTTTAAACCAAATTGTTTCTGTGTTTTAAAAGTTTATTTCCTGTATTTCCCTGAAAATAAGCTTCCAAAATCTTACTCCCTTATAATCTGTAAGTTATTGTTTCTTGGTCCCTGTAGCACTATTTGTGCTTCAAAAAAAATGTTAGCATTTGTTAATATTTGACTTGATGATTAGCATACTATTAAGGGAAGACAAATATATGAAAAATGGAGTTAAATAATGCTTTCAACACCTCTGTCATTAAATTCTTCGTCAGCGTGTGTACTTGACCTTGTGTGTCTGATTTACCCAGAGGATTGGTGCTCTACCTTATAATACAATGCAATGTCTGAAAGTTTTTCTCATCAAATAGTTATTAAACTATTATTTGAGTAAATTGACTTTTGCTCCTTTTTAGCAAGATCCAGACTTAAATTTGCTAGTTTGAGGCCTAATCAATACTGTGCTAACTGCTCCATTAATCCCCTCCTCCTGCTTTTCTCTCTCATCTTTCCAGAAAGCTGCTCACTGTTGTTACCTCACAGCAGATAATTGATTTTCTAAGGTAATAACTTTAGAAGCTTATCACTGATTTTTTCCTTTCCCTCAACTGCAAGACCCAATCAAGTTTTGAAGCAAAGCCCTCATTTCTGATTATCTAAAATAGATCATTCTGTAGTCCAACTTAATGAACAAAGAAACAAAAATAAATAAATAAAAGGAAGAAAAAAAGAAGAAAAAGATATGGCGACCACATTTTCACACAGGATTGAACTACAGTAGTTGGTACTATAATTATCTGCTTCATCAAATATAAATATTTTTATTTTTTTAATTTGACATTTTTACATTGCCTATTATACATTGTCTTACTGATAATTTTGACTTATGGATATAAAAATCCCAGTTTTTCAACATATTTTTTAAATACCAATTCTGGCTTAGTACAGTGGTGTATGTCTGTAATCCCAGTGACTTAGGAGGCTGAGACAGGAGGATTACAAGTTCAAGGCCAGCCTCAGCAAATTAACAAGGTCTTAAACAACTTAGTGAGATGCTGTCTCAAAATAAAAAAATAAAATAAGAAATACTGGGGATATAGCTTAGTGATAAAGCATCTGAGTTCAATCCCTAGTACCAGAAATATAATGTGTATATATATATATATATATATACACACACACACACATACATACATACATATAAATATACATGCATACATATAATCTGTGTATTAATATATTTATATTATTTAAAATGATATCATCACAAATATTTAGTGCTTGTCTCTATACAGGACCAATTTTTGAATATTGATGTTATATTCTGCATCCATATTAAGTTCACATATTACATTTTAAGATACATAGATTTTTTTTAAAGGTTTTCTCACCAAACAATCATGTTATCTGCAGATAATGATGTCTTTACTTGATGTATTCCAGAATAAAACAAACAAAAAGTCTGTACATTGTAGTCAACTATATATTATACCTAAAAGATAAGGGTAAAAGCTGTCTGGATCCTAAACATAGTTCATTTACTCAAGTTGTATCCTGATGTAGCCCAGAGCTTGAAGGATGCACTAGGATCTGTATAAAAGGACATAGGGACAAGAATGAAAAAAACACATCCAACTTTCATTTATGATGCCTGAAGGGTTCTGGATAAGCTCTGGTTTTCACCTTTAGTAAGGGCCACAGAGACCTTCTCAGTTGCTAACCAGGCACCTGGCTGCTGAATCAAAGAGGCAAAGGAAGGGCCTGGATGGTGGGTTCTGAAAATCGGTCTGGGTGGAATGGGTGATATAAGAAAGTTCTGACGACTAGTGATTGTCATTTTCTATGATGTGGATCCCTTCAATATGATCCATTTCCAGCTGCCAACCTTTTAAAAACAAGCTTGCCTATTTTTAAAAATTTAAGATATTGCGAGCCAGTTAAAACTAGTTGTTGCACACTATTAAATAGGCAATCACACATTGTCAATATTCTTTAAAATGTAAACATCAATATTTTAGGCGTTATGTTTTTAATAATATAATTCTTCATAGGCCTTTGGTGGTGTTTAGATGCACACAGGTTCTCTTGATTAGTTTTCTTCAGCTTTATTGCTAAATTAATGAGGGCTCTGATCTTCTTGGATACTCTTTCTGCAGCCTAAGGAAAGATCATATATATAACAACTGTCTTTACCAGTCTTTCATCAAGCTTTCAGCAAAACAATAAAGATATGTTGTCTGATTTGTCTGTGTTGCTCCTATATGCATATGGAGGGATTTATGGGCAGCCTTTAAGTTTCTAATAATCATTTCATATGAATTACATGATTAGTAATAATTAACAAACTAGTATTACACATTTTAAAATACTGAGGATGTTGAATGATCATACTCATTGCCAACTATCATCAATGCAAGTGATTTAACCAATAGCATATGAATAGGCATAAATTTTAAAGAGGTTTTTATCACCCATCAATTTACTTCAATTTTAGCATGTTATTTCATGCGAATAGGTAACTGTTCTTTTGTAGAAGACTCAATCATTTACTATTCTCAGGAGTATTCAATACACAGAATGCCTATAGAGGTTTGTAGGTATTGGTAATTTTAGCTCCAAAACTACACTAGAAAGAAAACTAAATGCAATTTCCAATGCACATGTGGATCTTCCTGGCATCACAAATATACAGAAAGTTGTAAGAATAGTAGTCTAAATCAATGATGACTTTATTTTTTTTTTATTTTTTTTTAGATGGGGGGAATAAATTTTAGTTATTTTTTCATCTGGCCTTTGTTTCTCTGACACTTAGTTATGTGTGTGGTGATGGGATTTAAACACAGGTCCTTACACATGCCAGGCAAGTGCTGTACTGCAGAGCCACTACTCCAGCCCCTCAATATTTAATTTTAAAGTGACAGAACTCTTTTCTAATTTGTCCCATAATAATGTCACCTTTGCTTTTCCACACTGGTGGATATATATTCACAAATGAATCTTTTCTTTTGCCTTACATGATGATTTCAGTAGATTTACTACAATAATGATAAAATTTAGAGTTCTAAGGAAGGAAAAGTGGGTCAAAATTTAACCTTTAAAAATGTACTTTTACACATTTATACTTTTACAAAATTTCATTGCAATTAATTGATTTTTGAAAGAATAGTAATAATATATTTTGCTGAATAGTATCAATCCTTCTGTTCTAATCATTGAAATTGTGCAAGTTGCTAGTTTATGATTTGAATTTAATGATTAGGCTTTCTTTAAACTAAGTCAGCCCATCTTGTAAAAATAGTTTAAAAATGAATTATTTCATTTTTCCAGTTGTGTGCCCATGTCTTTTCTAGTTCACCTCCATTTATAATTCTCCTTTCAACACAATTTTCTTCTTAAAACTCCAGGTAAGCTACATTCCATGTTCCTGGGAAGTACAAGGTACTTTAATCTATAAGAAATAAATGAGACCCTGATATCTCACGAAATAAAAGCAAGAATCAATAAGTGAAATGGCATTACATTAAAAATTTTTGAAAAGCAAAGGAAACAACTAGAAGTGTGAAAAGAGAGCTTATGAGATAGGAAAATATCTCTGCCAGCTACTCTTCTTATTTTATTTTATTTTGTTTTATTTTATTTTATTTTGCCAGCTACTCTTCTGACAAAATATCCAGAATAAAGAAAGAACTCATAAGAGCTTAACACCAAAAACATTTTTCAAAGGAAGAAATGCAAATACACAGCAAATAATTGAAAGAAATGTTCAATATCCTTAGTAATCAAGGAAATGCAAATTAAAATTACACTGAAATTTCATCTCACTCCATTTAGAAAGGTGATTATCAGTAATACAAATAATATCAAAAGTTGATAAGGATGTGGGGAGAAAGGAACATGTGTACATTTTTGGTGGGACTGCAAATTCATACAACCACTTTGGAAATCAGCATAGAGATACTTCAAACGACTGGGAGTGAATGCAACATAGACCTAGGTACTCTACTCCTCGGTATTTCCCCCAATGAACTGAAATTAGCATAATTTAGTAATACCTGTATTCCAATTTTCATAGTAGCACGATTCATAATAATCAAGTTATGAAATTAGCCTAGGTGTCTATGAACAGATGAATAAAGAAAAGAGATTGTTTTACATATACACAGTGAAATTCTAATCGGCCATAAAATTATGCCATTTTTCTGATAACTGGATGGAACTGGAGAATCTCTTGCTAAATTAAATAAGCCAGACTCAGAAAGTCAAAGGTCAAATGTTTTCTCTTGAATACAGAAGCTAGAAAGAAATAAGGTTTAAAAAAGGATATATGGAAAATTGAAGGGAGAATTGTAAAGGAAAGGGGTAAAACGAGGGAGGAAGATAGGGAAAGTGAAGAAAGTAAAGAATAAAATCCGCCAAATGATGCTGTGTGCATGTGTTATGCTGTAAATATGAAGTGTTCCCAAAACGCTTATGTGTGGGACAATGCAAGAAGATTCAGAGGAGAAATGATTAGATTTTGAAAGCTATGTCCAAAATTGGTATAAATGGGTGAGGCTTGGTTAACAATAGTGAAGTAAGGAAACAGGTCAGGCAGTCAGTGTAGATGGAAGGATAAGGGTTGATTAAAAGGAAATTGGCTGATGGTTGTTTTCTTTTAGGGAACAAAGAGCACCCACTTTTCCAAATAGTTATGTATAGCAGCTTGATATCCCTTCTGCTAACAAGGATGGCTCAGACACAGGTATCTGCTAACAAAACTGCTTGTCCTACAGTTATTCTCTGGCACCAAAATTTCCAGGGGGAGTAATAGGGGGAGGGGGACTATGCTATGTTTTTTGTTATGCTTTGGAGCAAAACTTGGGAACCAGCCAATCCATGGTTAGTAAAGGCCAGGCACACTATGATTCAGTGTCTGTGCTCAACGTCATAGGCATTAACTTGTGAGCATGCATCCCCTGACCTGCCTGTGGTCAATGTGCCTTCTGTATTTGAGCTGTACCTAGAAAGGACCTATGAAAAGTGGCAAAGGTGTAAGGGTCCACTGGATGGAATAAAATGACAATCCTCATTTAACGGATGGGCCCTTGGCTCTTAGGCTCCTTTCTCCTCCTGGGGAGAAGTTTGCTCTCTCTATGTCTTTTTGTAGATTAGTCTGTTTACCTTCACTGCTTTCTTCACTTTCCTAAGTAGAACTGCTTGCCTCGCTGCTCTGCAGTGCTCATTCTTCAACTCTGTGGAACTCCAACTTGGCGCTGATATCAGAAGATCAGCATTCATAGTCATATGTGTTGTTGCACACACCCGGGCAACTTCATTTAGTATTTTAGTCAGCTTTTTCACCACTGTGACCAAAAGACTTACTAGAAATAAAATTATTAAAAATTCTGAGATGCTCTAAGAAAATCAAACGTGTTCTTGAAGTGAATAACAAGACAGACCTTACTTCTGCAGAAGGGTGCACTCACCAAGGGGATCCGATGAGTATCCAGGTTCGAGTGGGCAAGCCTCCTGCTTGTATCTCCAACCTGACATAATCCTACCCTTCACTCTGATTGGAGGAGCTCAGGAGTACAGTCTGCGGATGGGCTAATATAAAATTGGGGTGGGTACAGAAAAGAGATACAGGTATAATGGGATATCTGAACAGGAGTACAAGAACGGATTATTTCTGACTACCAGGTTCCTGACCTACTATGGCTTCCTTTTATATGCAAACCTTAAATTAAGACAATATTCTGAAAATGGACCATCGGACTTCCTATTTCTCATAAGACCTGACAAGAACAACTAGAGAAGGCAAAGTTTACTTTGGGGCTCAAGTGTCAGAGGCCTCAGTCTCTGACAGAAAGCTGGCTTTTTTCCTTCCTTGGGGCACCAGGAAAGGTGTGGTACAAGAAATCACCTGTGGACATGGCACCAGCAAAGAGAAAGAGCCCCTGTTTTAGTCAACTTTTTCATTACTGTGACTAAAAACCCCAACAAGAACAATTTTAATGGAGGAAACTTTTATTTTAGAGCTCAGTTTCAGAATCTAGGTCCACAAAACACCAGCTCCATTCTTTGGGGCTCGAGGCGAGGCAGAATATCAGGGTGGAAGAGCGTGACAGAGGGAAAAGGCTCTAGGCATGGCTCCAGCAAGCAGAGACACAGACTTCACCGGCCAGATACGAACTATACACACCCAAAATACACCCCCAAAAGCCCACCTTCAACAGCCATCATCTGTTCGCCTCCAATTACCAACCAGTTAATTTCACTAATTGGGTTAAGACTTTCATAAGCCAGTCTTTTCATTTTTCAGCCTTCTTGCATTATCTCACATGTGAGCTTTTGGGGGACAATTCTTATCCAAACAATAACAGCTCTGCTCAACAAGGACAAAATGTGAACCCCAAAGGCATGCCCCCAGGGACCCACTTCCTTCATCCACACACTATCTACCTACAGTTACCACCCAGGTAATCCTCTTTGGTGGATTAATGCACTGATGAGGTTAAGGCTCTTATAACCCAAACATTTTTAACTTTAAACCTATTGCATTGTCCCACAGATGAGCTTTGAGGGGACACTGAAAATCTAACCATAATATTTAGGATGCCTCTAAGCTTGTGCCTGGTTTCTCCTGTACTTTTCCCATGTACCCTTCCTTCTCCTTTGCTGATTTGAATCTACATTCTTTCTCTGTATGAGAGAATTACATTTATAGGCAACTTAATTCTGCCATAGAGTGCTTAGATTAAATTCTTCTAGGTATCTCCGTGAGTTGAAGTAGTTTTCCAATGAGATTAGCATTTCAACTGGAGGACTCACTACAGCAGGCCACCCTTCCCACACAAACTCACACAATCTGTTGAGGGTTTGAAGTAGAATAGCAAAGTAGAAGAAATAAGATTTCATACTTTTGCTTCCAGCCTGCTTATTTGAGTTGGGAGACCTGTCTTCTCTTTCCCTTGGACTAGAACTTATAGAATTGGTACTTGCCAGTTCTCAGGCCTTACTTTCAGACAGAAATTATTCCACCAGCTTTCCTACCTTGCAGGTAATAAATCAAAAGACTTCTTAGCCTCCATAAAATTGCATGAGCCGATTTCTTATGTAACATATAAATACATATGCAGCCCACACACACACACAGAGACATTCTATTCATTCTGCTACTGTTTCACTATGACCAATATGTTGAAATAAACTAACCAATCATATAACATCATATTACATTTTCTAGGTACTGAGAGGACTTCTAGTAAATTATCAAGCCTTTCTTAGAAATGTCAACATAGACCCTAATGGAAAAAGTATGCAACATACAAAACCAAACAGGTAACACCAGCATAGAAATGTGAAGTAGAAGAAATGATCAAGGGAAAGTATAGAAACAAAAACATAGTAACCAAAATGAAAAACGTCTTTGACAGGCTCATCAACAGCCTTGACATATATGGTGGGAAAAAATCAATGAACTTGAAGATGGGCAAACAGAAATTTCCAAAATTGAAAAAAAGAGAACCTTTTCCCCAACACATACACACACACACACACACACACACACACACACACACACATGAAAAAGGGAGAATTTAATTATTATCAGCATGTCCAAAAAATTGATAGAATATCAAAGTTTCCATCATTCAAAAACCAGAACTATAAGAAAAAGAAATATTTGAAAAAATGAATGAATAGGGTACAAAGATGGAACAGGCATGAAATGTTTCAAGATTCTTATAACTTTGAAATAATGTTTTTTAAAAAGCTATGAGAGAGCATATATATGCCATTACTGCTGGAGAAATTTGAGGAACATGCATATGATTGAATATGTATACCTTTCATATGTGTTTGAACATTAAAATTATCTTCAAAATGAAAAATTCATTTAAAAATGTTTACTTTCACATTTGCTCAGGCATATCAACCCTTTACAAATTGCTTTATGATGTGAAAACTTAGCAAATATAATTTGTATTGAAATTAAGACATGGTCTGACCTGGGAACACAAAATAAAACAGAGACTAAATTTTCCAACACTAGACATAGGCTTCTTGATTATAAGATCAATAACTTAATTATTTCTATATCTTCATTGCTTGGCATGGAGTTTACAGAGTGATTTAGAAATTCAAATGCATGAGAGAACATAAATAATGAAATATTTTTTAAGTAAAATTTGTAGATTTTAGGAATAAACTTTCAACTCCACTAGTTTTCAAGTCATTTCTCTAACTCACAAATGTTCAGATAAATTTTTGGTGTGAGAATAATGACATATTTCATGGTTGATTCCTATAGTGAAAATTTGATTACAGAGAAAAAATGGATATATATTGGTAAGGTATTTCAAACAAAAATTTCTTTTTCTTTTGAGGTAATGTTGTACCTATGTATGCTAACTTAGAAATCAAGAATAATAATATAACATTGGGGTTTGATAAGAGTTCTATTTTAAGACAACTTAAGCCCAAATATTAGCAATTTGTATGTTATTAAAATAAATCTAACAATCCCTTCTTTTATTTTGATTTTTTTATTGCTTGGATAGATGGAATTTCTGGATTTCACTATATAATTCTAAGCTGTAATGATATTTATTTTAAGAATAACTGTACTGGAAGAGGATGAGAAAGTAGTGGACATGAGAATGTTGGCTTGTTAGAGGCAACAGAGGAAGGAACAGGTATTCATAAAAGAAGAGAGGCAAGCATGCAGCTGAAAACAGTACAGAACTGATTGATTGTAAGATTTAGTTTATGTAGGCATGAGAAGTACAATGAGTTTTGCACTTTTGAAAATATTATCAATACAGTATAAAACACATAAAGCCTACCATAACTTCCCAGGAGCTGTATTCCAAAACATAGTAGATGGAAGCACTAACAGTACAAGCTCAATTTTGGCTGAATCTGTATAGCTCAAAATTCATCAGGACATTTTAGAGATTAAAATTCAAAACCAATGTATACATGTAGAGTGTGGGAAAGGGTGTGTGTTATTCTCATTGATAAATGTGTGCAATTCTAAATGTGCACTGAACTTCCAAAATAATGTAAACATTTATAAATGAAAATCAAATATATATTCATAGTTTTTATCTTTTTCACTTGACATATAACTCTCTTATTTCATTAAAATGATTTTCAATCTCAAATTTTCCAAACTCCCTTTATAGTTCATCACATAAATATTAACATATTTAACCATTCCTTACATTGGAATATTTACTTCATTTTCCTAGACCTTTTATTAATAAGTTTGCAACAAAATCTTTGCATATACTCATAAATATGTACTTGCTATATAATGTTATAATGTGAATTTCATTCATTTACAGAAAAATAAGTTAACTTGTTGAAAACAACTCAAAAAGAACCTACATTTTGAGTAGAAACTTATATGTATATATACAAATATTTACACATAAATTATACATGATAAATTTACAAGATCAGCATAAAAATTTTGATACTAAATATTAAAATTACCCTTCATTTCATTTAAGTATTTGTATGATCCAGTCTTGCACAGAATTAAACAAGTTAAAATTATAATATATTGTGTGGATGTATAATACATATTGTATATATCTCCTGTTGATTCTGTTCTTCCAGAGAACTCTGACAAATAACATTCCCCATTTTACCATTCTTCAATAAGTTCTCCACATTGAAAATAGAAAAGCTTTTAAAAATGGTTTTGATTATACAAAAAACAAATTCTTAACAATTCTTTCCAATGCATTCAGACAAAGGATAAGTATGTTAACATGACTTAGAAGGCCTGAAACATGAGGGCATTTTCTACCAAAGTCTTTTTTCTCCTGTCAGGTGCTCCTTTTCCTCTATCCACATAATTCACTCTATACCAAACAGTATCCCCATGAAAATGAAACTATCCTTTATTTTGGGAGACATCCAATTTCTAGTTCTCTCATTATTTGTTCATATTACAGTTTTCTGCAAATAATTTATGTCAAAAGCGCTCATCATTTTTATCTTCACTTAGTTAAATTCCAACTAACTTGTAATGTTTACCTTAGATGTTACTTCATAAAATGTTAGGAGTAGAAGTTGAATATAAATTGATTTTACTTTCTGTTACTGAGGAAATAATGCAAAGTCCTTAGTTATTTTCTGCAATGAAAACTGATCATATGTTTCTCAGCTTACATATTTTTTCTGCATTTATTATCCACATCCTACTGTACCAACATATCCTTGATGCCTCTTAATGCACATGGATTTCTCATGTCTATGCTCTACCAAATTGTGATGTGAGATGAGCATGGACATTAGGCTGAGCAAAAATATGGAGAATGTGCTTTTTGCTGTTTAATGGGTGCTTGTTATCAAGTTTTACCCTGGCTTATTTTGGAAAAGCTACAATTTTTCTAGCACCATTGTGAAAATTATTTTCAGAAAAAAATCAGCAGAATTATAAACTTATTGGATGATCCAATGCCTCCAGATCTCTCCTGTATGATCACTTACTACTGTTCTCCTTGTCCAATATGCTATAGCAACATTTTCTTCTTTTCTTAAAGCAGGCTAAGATTTTTTTCTTCTTGACCATTATCCATGCATTTTTATTTATCTGGAATAATATGCTTCAGTACTTTGATTTGCTGGCCATTTTTTGCACCCTTTATTTTTCATTAAAAATTTCACTCTTGGGGATGGAGCGGTGGCTCAATAATTACAGCACTTAGCTGAATGCACAAGGACATAGGTTCAAACCCCAGCATCAAGTACACAACGAAGTATCAGAGCAACAGAAGACACATGAAAAATTAAATAAAATTTGATTTTCTTTTTCTCTCTTGCTCTCATTGTCCCTCTCTCTTTAAAAATAAATTCCCTTGGGCTGGAGCAATGGCTCAGCGGTTACAGCACTTGCCTGGCATGCGCAAGTACACGGGTTCAAACCCCAGCATCACGTACACAGCAAAGTCTCAGGCAATGAAAGCCACATGAAAAACTAAATAAAATTGATTCTCTCTCTCTCTCTCGCTGTCGCTCTCTCTTAAAAAAATAAAAATTAAATTAAATTAATTCCCTCTTCTTTTAAGTTTTTTTAAATTTATTTTTATCTTTATTGGTGCATTATAGCTGGGCATAATGATGGGATTTGTTGTTATATATTCAGAGATGCGTACAATATAAGGCTATAATTTGGTGAACACCCTCACCCAGTACTCCCCCATCTCTCTCCTTCCATCCCCTGGTCCCTTACCTCTCTTTCTGAGGTATATATTTATTCTAATATACTCAAGTATAGTGATATAATTCTTATACCTATGAAGAACATTTTTATGTATGTGACAGTAGTATATACAATGCCATATTTATAAAACGTGAAGTGTACCTGGTTTTAACTCAGTTCCAGCATTTCTTCTTCCCTTCTCTTCCTCCAATGACGTGTTCTTTTTAGATACATTTGATAATAGGATAAGCATTAATATTTTTAAAAGCATGCAGTATAATTTATTCTAATTTAGTCCCTAGTACTCCCTCCACCCCTCCTCTCTCTTCTCTCTAGTAGTATTTCTGTTGTGTACTAAATAGCTTTTTTCTGACTCGTTTATACATACATATATATATATATATATATATATATATATGTATGTGTGTGCATATGTATACAGATGAGATTCACTATGATATGTTCATATATGAACACAAGCAAGTTAACTCTGATTAGTTTCATTAACTTTCCTTATTTCATTCCTCCTACCTCTGTTTTCTTCCCCTTTTACTATTCCTCTGTTCTTTACCTTATTTCACATTAGTTTCCACATATCAGGGAAAAAAATGTCACGACCTTTGGTATTTTTGAGACTGGCTTATTTCACTTTGCATGATATCTTCTACTTTTATCCTTTTGATCCTTTTGCTGGCAAATGAGATATGTGATTCTTCATTGTGGCTGAGTAATACTCCATTGTGTGTATAGGCCACGATTTCATTACCATGCATCTTTTAAAGGGCACGTTGGTTGGTTTGCTAGCTTAGCTATTGTGAATTGTGCTGCTATGAACATTGACGTGGCTGCATCACTGTAGTATGTTGCTTTTAGATTCTTTGGATATATACCAAGGAGTGGGATAGCTGGGTCAAATGGTGGATCCCTTACTAGACTTTTGAGTTATCTCCAAAGTATTTTCCACAGTGGTTATAACAGTTCGAAGTCCCATCAACATTGAATAAGTGTACACTTTTACACACATCCCAAACAACAGTTATTGTTTGTGTTCTTGATTATTGTCACTCTAACTGGAGTGAGGTAAAATTTCAGTGCAGTTTTAACTTGTATTTCTCTAATTGATAGAGATGTTGATCATTTTTTTCACATATTTGATGACCATTTGTATTTCTTCATTTGAGAAGTATCTATTTTTTGCCTATTTATTGATTATATTGTTCTAAAAACAGGAATTGGAAAAGGATGCTCACATTGACTACTCTTATTCAACATAGTCTTTGAAACTCTGGCTAGAGCAATTAGGCAAGAGAAGAAAATTAAATGGATATGAATAGGCAAAACTATTACTGTTTGCTGATGACGTGATTATACATTCAGAAGATCCACAAAACTCCACTAGAAGTGTTCTAGGGCTCATAAATTAATTCAGCAAGATAGCAGGATGCAAAATCAACATTCACAAATCAATTGCATTCTTTTATTCCAATGATGAACTTACTGAGAAAGAAATTAGGAAAATTACATCATTAACAACACCTTCAAAAAAGTAAAATATTTGGTAATCAACCTAACAAAAGAGGTGAAGGACCTCCACAATGAAAACTGCAGAACACTAAAAAAAGAAGTTAAAGAAGATCTTAGAAGATGGAAAGACATTCCGTGTTCTTGTATAGGGAGATTTAATTGTATCAAGATGGACATTGTACCTAAACAACTATACAGATTCAATGCAATACTCATCAAAATTCCAATAATTTTTTTCATAGAATTAGAAAAAAATAGTCATGATTTTCATTTGGAAAAATAAGAGACACGGAATAGCCAAAACAATCCTCAGCAAGAAAAGTGAAGTTGGAGGTATCACGATACCAAATTTCAAATTATACTACAGAATTATAAGAACAAAAACAGCCTGGTTCTGGCACCCAAACAAATATGAAGACAAATGGAATAGAATAGAAGACACCGAAACAAACCTACCTAAATACAGTTACCTCATACTCAAAAAAGGAATCAAAAACAGAAGTTGGAAAAAAGCGATTTTTGTTTGCTTTTCAAGTTTTGTAAGAAAGAGGGAAAAAGTGTGAGAAAGATTGAGAGAGAATCAGTTATATTTAGTTTTTCATGAGGATTCCGTTGCTTTGACACTTTGTTGTATATGTGGTGCTGGGGTTTGAACCCACATCCTTGTGCGTGCCAAGCAAGTGCTGTAAGTGCTGAGCCAGTGCTCCATCCTCAAAACAGTCCTTTTGACAAATGGTTCTGGGAAAACTGAAAATCCATATGTAGAAGAATAAAACTGAATGCCTATCTATTACCCTACACAAAACTCAACTAACTAGATTAGAGACCTAGGAATTAAACCATAAACTGCACTGACTAGAAGAAATTGTAATTCCAACACTCCAAAAATTGGATCAGGAATTGACTTCTTAAACAAACCCCAAAAACACAAGAGGTAAAAGGAAAAATCAATAAATGGAATGGCATTAAATTGAAAAGCTTCCTCATAGCCATGAAAACATTTAAGAGCATGAAGAGAGAACCTACAGAATGTGAACAAATCTTTGCTGCCTGCACCTCAGACAGGCCATAAAATCCAGGATGTATAAAAATTTCCCTCCTAATGCATTGTCATTCTTCACCACTCAAACTGGAAATTTCTACCTATATTTATTATCTATTTCATTTTCTCATAGATTTGATTCATTACTTTTCTACCCTGTAATTATTTTGCTACTTTATTGATTATTTCCTTATAGTCTGTCTATTCCCGTAATATGTCAACTTCTATATTTGTCTGTATATATCTCCAGAAACTTGAGCAGAGGTAAACAAATTAGTAAATAAATAAGTAGATAATGAACAGAAATACTGTACTCATGTGGAACATTCTTTTTCACTAGTAAAAATTCCTTTTGCGTGGACCTGCATTGAGGCACTTTCCAATTAAGGTAAACTGCTCACTCTCTCCACTGAAAGGTTATGAATACAAGCATGATAGTCTCCGGAGCCGTGTTACTAATGAAACACCCTGAACTTGGGGGACCCTCATCAGTAACTGGGGATGGCATCTTCATGCTTAGGCATCAGAGACGGTAGGCATATTGCCCACTTGGGCTGTCTAACTAATGCAGGCTACCTAAAACTGCACGTGTATATTTCGCCTTTTGTCATACTTCCCTGTGGACTTCTCGTCTTTAAAAGTTTGGCTCAATTTCAGGATTTTGGAGATAGAACCTTTGAAGCATTTAAGCTTATTCTGTCTTCCTTTAAAACTGGCTTTGAATAAAACCTATTTTCCTACCGATTTGATTCCATACATTTCTGGAGTAGTGAGCATTACAGCCTAGCCTATTTGCTCCTGGGCAGTAATACAGCCTCCTGGTAACCCTAATGTAAGGACTTGAAACATATTCTAATGAATGCCAGGTGCCTAAATTTTTCTAAGCATCATTTGCATAACTGTTTTTTCATTCAAATCTCTCCCTACCTATGTGTCTTCAAATATCATAAAGCAAAGGATTATCTTGAAGACTACTCATACAGCCAGAACTTTCAGTTCAGGTTTTTATCTTTTGTGCTTTCTTTAGTTCAGCCTTAACCTTTCAGTACATTGAGTGATTACTCTCTTATTACAAGAAAAGATTTTGTACATCCTCCCTGGAAAGCAAGCCGAGAGACAGACTTTGAAAATGAGTATTTCTACTTATCAACATCTTTCCCCCTAAGAAAACTCAAATCCCAAACATTAGCTCATGCAGATATCTGTTCTGCTGGTGACAGGCAAGCCTCTGAGTATCCCATTCATCACTTCTTTAGCACAAACCTTCTTAGTACTGGACGGAGCCTTTTCTCTTCCACTGTGATAAAATAGATGTTGCTGGAATCTATGGGAAATTGGTCAGTAAATCAGGAAACACTGATCTATTTTAAACAAAGTTCAAGTTTTTAATTCTTTTGTTCTCTTTTATTCCTCAGGCCAAAATGTATAAATCATGACCGAGGACAAATCTGACTTTTTTCCTCCGTTTTGATGCTATTATACCTCCTAGCTCTTTAGTTGTTGTTGTTCTTTTTTAACCTGTACCTAATAGACTGCTTAGAAAGTACAAAAATGAGAGCTTTTCACCACACATTGTTACTGAGTCACTGAGGGAATATTATATTAGTCAGGGTGATGGAGAAGGAGAGGAAGACTGAAGAGAGATTGGAAGTAGCTCAGGAAAAAAGTATAGAGGATGCAAAGTTCCCATATCTGTATGTAGCCAGCTGGAGAACCAGATGACCCAATGGTAGAGTTTCAGTCTCAGTCAAGGCCTGGGAAGAGGTGATGGTACATGCTCTTGTCCAAAGGCAAGAGAAGATCAGTGCCCCGTTCAGAGACAAATAGGCAGAAAGGATGCATTTTTCTATACTAAGCTGTTTTCTAAGTCCTTCAGTGCCCTGGATGTGACCTGTATACACTGAGGAGGGTGATCTACTTTACCGTAAGTCAACAAATCAGATATTAATCTCATAATCTCCTAACAGCCATATGATTAATAAAATAGCAGGAAAATCTATGCTCCTTTATACCCTGTATGGACATAGATTTTATATATATATATAGATAGATAGATACAGATAGATATAGATATAGATATATAGATATATTTTATATATAGATAGATATATAGATAGATTATATATATATATATATATTTACACACACATAATGAATATATATAATTTTGAATTGCTTTTTTGGTGTATATCTCCTGCAGAACCTGAATTGACACATTGATTAGCTTATTGCAATATTGCTAGTTAACAGTACATTGTTATTAACACATTGAATAATATTTCTTAAAATATGTAACTGTAAACTTTATAAGTAATTTTAAGACTAAATTTATTTCAAAATATCTTCAACAACTGTGATATGCTCAGAAAAATATAAATTCTACTGTTGGCAAAATTACAGGAATTGCTGTATTATTATCTTACAGGCACAGTATTTTATTGCATAAATATATAATGGAAGGAAATATTAAATCTTACCCCAAGTATGGTAAAAATGTAAAAATGTTATTACCATGCAATTTCATGTATGTGAATATACCATCTATAGATTTTCAAGACTGCTAGACAAAGGAACTCGCTGCTAAGCCTGAAGCTTAGAATAATGGTGAGAAATATTGGACAATCTTATATCAAGCTTATTTTACCCAGTTTGTCATAAAAATATATTTCCTTAAAGAAATACTGAACATAATATATATTTGATATTATCTTGTTTTGTTTCTGTTTATATCACATTAATCCAGTGTGTGTGTGTATGTGTTTATGTGCATATGTTTGGCAAAACAAAAGAATATTCACTTATAACCATCCATAATTATTATCCATAATTTTCATCATAAATAACCTTATCATAAAATTATACATATTTTTTAAAAGACAGAGTGATACAGAGAGAGAATGAAAGAGAGAATCAATTTTATTTAGCTGTTCATGTGACTTCTGTTGCTCTGATACTTTGTTGTGTATGTGGTACTGGGGTTTGAATCGGCATCCTCAGGTATGCCAGGCAAGCGCCGTAACTACTTAGCCACAGCTCCAGCCCCCATTCATAATTTTTATCAGAAATAGTATTATACTCTTTTGAATTTATGAATATAATTTTCTCTAAGTAATAGTTTATAAATTAGGTATAAATATAAAAAGAAAGTTATTCAAATTTTTTCTGACTCTAATCTTCTAAATTTAACCTTGCTCTTACTCTTATATGGTATGCATATATATACACACATAAATGTACAAAGAATAGTTTTGGTTATTCCTTAGTAGTTTCTCAGAGAACATTCACAATTAGCTTTATCTTCAAAAAAATTCACGTAAAAATTAAAAGCAATTCCTATTTGATTTTTGTAAAAGGATGAAAAATTAAGGTGTGTGAGATGGTCTATATTACTTTTATATTTGATTAAGTGCAGATTCAGGCTTGATTGACATTATGCCTCAAAACCGGAAATCCAGGCATTAAGAAAAGAATACAAAATTAGAGTATAGCAGGCTCTTATTTTTCACCTCTAATTCTGTGAATTTAGAATCTATGATTTCATGCTCATTATTCACATTTAACATATTAAAATTCAATTTTCCAAGTTAGTAACATCTATATTTTGAGTGTCATTATAACATCCTCACCTCACAGTTACTTGACACCTTAAAATTGAATAGGCTTTATCTCCATTTCCATTTAGCCACTCATGAATTTGCAGTATGTACTCATTTACCT
Organism: Aplodontia rufa; assembly: GCA_004027875.1. Classification (NCBI taxonomy): domain Eukaryota; kingdom Metazoa; phylum Chordata; class Mammalia; order Rodentia; family Aplodontiidae; genus Aplodontia; species Aplodontia rufa. The sequence goes on along the minus strand of PVKS010025533.1, from coordinate 6,171 downwards.
GCAGGAACTCACTTATGTTGAAGTCATTAGCCTTGAACAGTTGTCACTGACCAGAGAATCTTCTTTTCCTCTTAATGCATCTTTCTCTTTTATTAGTCCATTATTTTAACCTTTAGTCCTTGGACTTTGTTCTAATCTTTTAGCCAATCTCTTTCTCCTGTCTTCTTTCACCACTCCAATCTACTCGTGTTTTAATGATTTCCTCTCTAGAATTCTTGATGCTGTTGACGAGATCATTAAATTCTTCCTTTTTGATGTTCCATCAGGTGTTACTGAATGGCTCAGTTTCTTAGACACAAATATAGATTGTGCATAAATCATGCTACCTGATATTGTTAAGATCACATTGTTCTAAGTGTCTTGACTGATAAACTGAGGACTTTTAAATATCCTTGGCAACCAAATGGGATCGTAATGCTTTCGAGAAAGATATTTATCTGATACAAGCAATGTTTTTGCCATGACTACATTGAAGTCCAAAACTGATAGAAGTGTTATAGTAGCCTTAAGAAATCAATATGGTACTTGGCATGATATTTCAGCAATTATTATTTCATTTATTATGATCTAGGTGATATGGAGATCAAAGTTTTCATGCTTTCATCTTCTAGAAAAATATCATTATCTTAAAATATTCTAGAATATGGGGATCCTAAGTTTAAGGGGAAAAAAATCACCTGAGTTACATTTATAAGGACAATAAATCTGTTGGAGGAAAGGCAAGAAAGGACTGAATAGTTCATGCTGTATTTAACTGGAATAAGAAGAAAACACAACAGTGGCAGAAACCCCAGCTAGTACTCTGAGGGGTCAACTTTAATCTAGAAAAGATGTAGATGATATGTTTCACTTTATGTCCATGTAATATAGTAACCAGAAAAATCTCAGTCTGTAATCTTAAAGAAGAATGTTGGATAGGGTAAAACCAGTAACCATTTCTGCTTACCTAACATCTTTTCTATATTATTAATATTGAACATTACAGCTGTCATTTGATGAAATACCTTCTCTTAATATAAGGTAGATTCCATCTCAAAGAGTAAAAGTAGACTCCAGCTTTTCCTGATGCAGCAGTCACTGAACCATCTTATTGACTAGAAGTGAACTTCCTGAAATCACAGCCTGACTGATTTTTAATGCCTCATAAAGGAAATATAAAGATTTTCAATGAATAGACAAGTTTATACTTCAAGACTGAAATTTAGAAAATTAGGATTTTAAGCATGATAAAAAATGGCAAACAAAATGGCCTCTTCCAACGTAGACGGACAAGGAATATGAAGAACTGTGTTTTTCTCACAGGAATGAACAGGTATCAGGACAATGCCATAATATATACAGTAAAATATTAAACTGGAAAAATATTTTTTGTTAACTAATGAATAGCTAATGGTGAGAAGTATGAGAAATCTATCCATCCATCCTTTTTTTTTTCTCATCTTGCTATATATCCAAAACCAGTGGACTGTTGTTCCTTTTTCTTCCCTGCCCCTGTCCTGCAACAGTATTTAGTTGGTGTCCTATGGTATGTTTATTGTACACTTCTGGCACTTTTAATTAAAGTATTATTACATCAGCTTCTAAAAGCAGACATTCATTCCAAAAACAGATATTCATATAGGATGTACACTAATATATAAAGAACCAACATACTTTAACTGGAGTTTATAACCATTCTTTTGCCATATCATAATGAAATTCTTTTTCTTTTTTCATGATAAATAGTAAAGTAACCTTTTATTTTTTATTTTTTTTAACTTTTATTCAATAAACATGGCCTTACAACTAGGTGGGGTTCATCGTCAAACAATCAAGAACAAAAATGTAATGACAGAAAAAGCCAATACTGGTGCCAGACCATGGTTTCCCCCCTTTGGGTTCCCCATTGTTCCATGTTTCACTTTACTTAAGCCCCAAGTTAATTGGACTTCTCATGGAAGTTGGGGGGTTCCCCTCAGATTAGATTCCCCCATACTACCGCCCTCTGGTCACCTTGATGTCCTTCCTATTTCCTTTCCCTCTTCCTAAGTCCCCCAGGAACCTAAGCACAGTTCCCCATGATCATGTAAGAATTCATACATGTTGAGGTAATTGTTAGGTTAGTCATCTAACGTACTGTTTCTGCTTATATTCTAGCTTCCACAAATGAGAGAAAACATTCAGCCCTTGAGTCTCTGAGTTTTGGATACTTCACTTAGCAAATTTTTTTCCATCTCCATCCATTTGGCTGCAAATGCCATAATATCATTTTCTCTAATAACCGAGTAGTTAATGGAATTCTTCTTAATGATATTTCATTGCAGCTTACTCAAGGAAAGTGTAGTGTGTGTGTGTGTGTGTGTGTGTGTGTGTGTGTGTGTGTTTATATTTCTACCACACTTTAAAACAAATATAAAAATTTTAGAAATGTAAAGTTTATTATCATAGTGCTTTATGAATGACTACTTCTGCTTTTGTGTGTCATCTTTAAAATACTTTACATATTCATTAAGCCACTTTAATAAACACATTATGATAAGCATGATAAACAAAACAATACTAAACTACAAGACAAAGTATGTGTGGGGTTTTACACATTAAGTAAAGTAGGATTTAAATTAATCATCAAAATAAAATTTCCTTGAGTATCAACCTTAATTTGAGTAGGGTCAGGTTAATTACTTGGAGAAAAATTACTCTGGTGGTTAAGAAGAGCAGAAGAATAATTTGTTCTCGTGAAGTCTTTTGTTTCAGGGATACAGTTAGCATTCATTCATTAAATGGCTTTCTGCAATAAATGGCACCACCACATTGAAATTTTCTGCATCTGAGTGAAATAGTTATGACTGCATGCAGAGAATTCATGAACGAGACAGTATATGCAAATTTCAATAGTCTTATTCTTAACAATTAGCAATGAAAATTTCATTGCTCATTAACAAAGATTCCCTTAATTAGTGGTCAAATTATCCTGTATAATTCATTAGGTGAATTCAAGATACATCATAATATGGCTAATAATCAAGGTTCCTATAATCCAGAAAAGATAAAAATCTATTAATTATCAGAAGTAAAAAGGAGTTATTACTTAGGGGACAAGTTCAGTGGATTTAGCAAAGTCTAAAAGAGTTCTGCACACTGAAGAAAAAGTCTTCAACCCGGCCCAACAAAAACAAGGCTTAATTCTCCTTCTTTGCATAGTTAGGATGGAAATAAATCAATTTTAGGACTTTTGTGATTTTTATCATACTGCAAGTTGACTTTTCATTCTATCTTTATTCCTTGTATTCCTGGAAAATTTTATTAATAGTGAAAATTAGAAATTTTTCTAAAATTATCCTAATTTTTACTTTTTAAAATGCTTAAAGATATGATTGCTTTAAGGTTTAAGTTTGCTTTTTTATAAATAAGGAGAATTAAAGTAAATGTCCTGTAAGAATCTTGATTGAATTCTATCATGTTGGAGGTATGTACAAGGACTAGATGCTATCTCATTTGAAAAGAAGCTGTCATAGGTTTAGAATGGTACTGGCTAAAAGATAGCCTATAGTTTCACAGCTTAGGCTTGAGTGAAGAACTACAATGAAAATAAATTCATTCCAAACAAAGATTGCAAGACATATGTGCAGTTATTTACTAATGCATATGCCTGAATATCTGATCTGGATATCAGACATAAAACCTAGGGATACCAGATACTACGCCCTTCTTCTTGCCGTGGGCAGGGTCCTTACGGACTCCAGTGGTTTCATCTGTTGTGGAACTATAGTTCCTATTTAATAACTTTACTCCCTTACACTGTCCCTTTCCATCCACAATCTTGTTTGCCTTAAGCCTCAGTGGGTATTGTATATCACTTTTTGATAGCATATTCAGCTAAGTATTTAGCTTAATAGAAGAAAATGTCTCATTAATTTGAAGTTTCTTGAGAAAAAGCATATGAGAAAAAAAGTTGTACAGCTATGGCATTGCATATGAGATGAAGTCATGCATAACGAACATCTACTACGTTTCTAAGTACGTATGATGCTGCTAACGCTCCATCTTCAGTGGATATCCAATAGCTCTCCAGTTGTTCCAAACTTTTTTCTGTCTCAGAACACCAGTCCTACCCTTTCTTCACAAACCTGCATTTTTCATCTAGATAATTCACCCTCAGACTTTAATGGAAATACACCATTTTGGGGGAGATCTTCTTTGGTATTCTATCCAAATTAAATACCCTCTATCATAAAACAATATGATTTTTAAATTTTTAATTATATCATTATTTAGAATTAAAACTCTACCTGTGAATACTGATCTGTAATTGACTGTTTCTACTTGTTTGACCAAAACTGTAAAGAAAAGACAATGTAACTACTATTTCTTTCCCAACTAATCTTTGATGCCAACAAAGAATTTTACTAGCTAGATAGGCCAGGAAAGAGAGTTGTACATGTGTGAAATCTCTAATTTTAAATATATGTGTTTATTTTACTGGTCCCATGCCACAAAGTTTTTCCTCAATTCCATCTGACTATATGGCATTTTGTCTTGAACCTTTAAAGTCTCCAGAAGTCTGATGTGTTTAGAGGTGGGGCTTTTAGAAAGAGATAATATCTTGAGGGCTCTAACCTGAGCAGTGGATTAATCCATTGATGACTGCTTGGAGTACTGGAAGGAGCAACCCAGTGGGAGGAAGTAGGTTACTCGGAACATGACCTGGTAGGGTTATCTTCTCTTTGGCTCCTTTCTTGTCTGTTTCCTGTTCCTCACTGCCAGGAGCTGAGTAGCTTTACTCTTCCAGGCCCTTCCACCATGATGTTTCTGCCTTGAAGCCAGACAACTGTGGACTGAACCTTTGAAACCATTGACCAAAATAAATCTTTCCTCCTCCAAGCTGTTCCTTTTTTTTTTTATTTTTTATTAAAAAGTTGAGTTCTTATACAGTCATAAATGTATATAAAGTAACAATATGATATGCTTATATTTTTAAACCAGAATTATCCCTACATTGCCCATATCTCAAACTCTTGAATCTTCTGTATTTTGTCTCTAAAAAAAAAAATGCTTAGTTTGTGAATTTTCCAGAATGATTGTATAAGTATTATTTGTATTCTTGGGGCAGTAAAGAATATGCTACATTGTTGATTTTCTCCCTTGATTCCCCACTTGTCTTCTCTCCCTCTCCTGCCCCCTATCTGGCCTCTCTCTTTCACCCTCCCCCATCTATATGTCTGTGGTTCCCCTAGATTATGTGCTGCTATTCCTTTGGTGGGTCTAATACATGAGTTTGAGTACCTTTTGCCCAAGCTTGGGTTTAGCTTTAGCCTTCACAAATGAATGAAAACATTCTTGTCACAGCAATGAAAACTAATATGGAGATGTTCAACATTAATTTATTTAATGAGCCCTAGCTAGTCTAGTCAACATGCAATTGCAGACTGTTCAGGCTGAACTTGGACAGGAGGCCATGAACTGTCATCTGGGCATTTCTGAGGCTTTGCATAATGAACTTCTTTTCCCATTTTTGATCTTACTAATCTACTAGGTGCAATTTCTAGAAAGTTATTTTAACATTTATTCCTAATTAGACTTTTGCCTAATGGCTAAAATATTTTCAGAGTACCTTTCCCAACTGATACAGCTTCTTTAGTATTTGAGGTTTGTCTTGGCCTCAATCCAAATTTCATTTTTACCTGTAGAGTTTATCTGTGTTATCCTGTAGTCTATGCATTATTCAACATTGTATATTCAATTGATTCATAAATTAGTGCAACAAAAAAGTAAGTAGTTAGATGAAGCCAGGCTCTTGCGCTATATTTTGGCACAGAAAAAAGAACTGACATATTCTCAGTGTCCAAAAGGTAGAAGTGAAGGGTATGCAAACAAATAAGTTCTACAGAAAATGAAGTTTAAATAGGTAGAGGGAACTCAAAGTATAAGGCATTGCATAATCTGAGAATCAACAAATATTTTCGATTTTTTTAGGGGTCAAGATTTATAGGAAATTGTTTTCATGTTTTATATGGAACCAAAAGGCCTGTCAATCAGGTGGTGTTCTTTGATTGGCTTAGGCCTTCACGCCTCACAAGGTTGTCCCGCCCTCCCCTGGGCTCCTTAGCACCATCTTTGTTGCACCTTATAGGTGGAATTATTTGGGAAAGGCCTGCCTGGGACCTTTTGTTCCTGAGATGACTTTATACATAA
>PVKS010025532.1:0-29734 GCA_004027875.1 Aplodontia rufa | reverse complement strand
CCCCTCTCTTCACGTTCTTAATGGTTTATTTATTCATGTATTTTGAGACAGGGTCTCACTAGTTTGCTTAGGGCCTCACTAATTTGTTGTAGCTGGCTTTGAACTGGCCATCCTCCTGCCTCAGCCTCCTGAGTCACTAGGATTACAGGTATGTGCCACTTTGCCCTGACAAGATATTTTCTTCTTATAAGAAAGAACACCAGGCATGTTGAACTAGGGGACCACCCAGTGCAGTATGACCTCATTTTAATGAATTTTTTTTTTAAAGAGAGAGAGAGGGAGAGTCAACTTTATTTTTTCATGTGGTGTTTGTTTTCTGGCACTTCGTTATGTATGTGGTACTAGGGCTTGATCTTGGATCCTTGCACATGCCAGGCAAGAGCTCTACCGCTGAACCATCTCTCTAGCCCATGAATTATCTTTTTTGCTTTTTTAAAAGAAAGACAGTGAGAAAGAGAGAGAGAGAGAGAGAAACAAACAATTTTATTTAGTTTTTCATGTGGCTTTTGTTCCTCTGAGTCTTCGTTGTGTGTGTGGTGCTGGGATTTGAACTCGTGTACTTGCGCATGCTGGGCAAATGCTGTAACTACTGAGCACCGCTCCAGCCCTCCCATGAATCATCTTTAAAAAGTTTTTTTTTTTTCCAAAATTTATTTTGCAGTACTGGGGATTGAACCCAGGGCCTTATACGTGCTAGGCAAGTGCTCTACCACCAAGCTCCATCCCTAGTCTTTAATGAATCATCTTAACATCTACAGTGACCCTGATTTCCAAACAAGGTCAAATGTTAAGGTACTGGGGACCAGGACTTCAACATCTTTTGGGAACACAATTCAATCCACACCTCTCTCCCTGGCTGGCTGCAATCTTGCTTGGTAGGTCATTGGTCTAGCTGTCATGCCTCTCCATGGGACAGGGTGTGTCCTCTGAGCTGGAATCTGCTCTAGAATGTAGTCTTCATCAGAGGGCTTAATCATTTGGAACAGAGACTATCCAGGCCATCTGGTGTCCCTCAGGCTTGTCTAGTATCAGGAGTGAAGCAGAGCTCAAGTAGTCACATGGGATCACAAAGCCTGGTTCTGAGCATGTGCCAACCTTGGGCAAGTGCTCCCTTGCTCCTCTTTATAAATCTCAGTTTCCTCATCTAGATGAACTTAATTACAGTTTATTAAGTTCTTATGTGCCCAACACTGGGATAAGACATTTCCACTTAATGAATCTTTAAAACAGCTTGAGGACATGGTACCATTATTCCCATTTTTCAAACAAGGAAAGGGAGGTCCAGGATATAATGTAACTTGCCCAAGGTGACACAGCTGGTAAGAGGCCAACCCTCAGTCCTTATATATTATCATCTTTTGCCCCCAGCTGTGACAAAAGGAAGTGAAGTGGTCTTTGGGGTTCTCTGTAGCTCCCTTCCACCTTCTGTGATTTCACCATTGCACCTCTGAGATCTTTTGAAGATATCCAGCACAGAGCTGGGTGCTGGGTCCCTGCTGAATAATTATTTGTCAAATGATCATATTGTAATTCACCCTCCTAACCTGAGCTGTCTGAGGAGATGCTAGGGGTAGGGTGTGGGTGGACTTGGTGTTCTCCATTGCAGCGTCCTGCCCTGGGGAAGGACTGTCCTCAGCATCCTCTCTCTATGTGCTGCTGGGCATTATCTGGAATTTCACACCCTTAAAGATGTGAACTTCTGTCTCTGCAACAGGGACTCTGTGAGATGGGACTAGGGGAGAGCCTCCCTGGAGGGTAGGTAGGTATGCTAGGCAGGTGAGGAACTGAGGCACCAGCTGGCCCAAAGCCAGGGCTGAGGTCTGTCTTGGTCACGCTCTGCAGACAACAGCGCTTGCCAGATTCCAGGTTGTGTGTCTGCGCACCCACACAGAGAACAGGCTTCGAGAGTGTCGGCGTCTTCAGGCAACCCGGGTGCTTGTTTCAAAGCTTCCACAGTTTCTGCCATCCACCAGCTGGCACTCTGCTCCCCCACCCCTGGCCTGGCAGCTCCCCTGCAGAACTCTGGAAGCACATATTCCATGAGGCTGCAGATCTAATGTACATGTGAAGGCTGAGGCCAGGACCAAGGAACTGGCCTTCATTTCCACAGTCCCATCTCTGCACTCATAACGAGCCACCGTGGACCTGGCCTTCTAGGCTGGTTTGCAATGCAGCTGGTATTCCTCTGCAGTTGGGGTTAGTTTCTGGATAGCTTGCTCCTGCCCCTTGCTGACGCCTGTACTATATAAACACACACACACACACACACACACACACACACACACACACACACACGGGATTGAACCCAGAAATGCTTTACCACCGAGCTAAATCCCAATCCCTTTTCAGTTTTTATTTTGAGACAGGGTCTCACTAAGTTGTTTACAGCCTTGCTAAGTTGCTGAGGCTGGCCTTGAACTTGTGATCCTTCTGCCTCAGCCTCCCAGTTGCTGGGAATATAGGTGTGTCCCTCCGCAACCTGTACAATCTGTAACAGCCTTTCTCCCTGTAGGTGTTTCTTGCTGACATTTATGGTGCCTGTATTTTGCCCCTCCAGTCTCTTCTCTCCTCTGGAACTTTTGACTATCTGGATTCTGCTGGTGGGTAGGATTGGGTAGGAGGATACTTCAAGAGCTTTTGAGACCACCTGGTTATACAACCTGATATTACCAATGAGGAAACGGGTTCAGAGAGGGAAGGTGGCTTTCTTGGGGATGCATTAGAGACAAAACTGTGAGTGGAATGCAGGCCTCTGGCCTCTTCTGCATGCTTTGTGGGTGTGGGAGAACCATGTGGCCCCGTGGGCCTTGGAGGTGGAGCTAGAGCACTAACAGGAAATCCTTTATAGAAGGTGAGGTTTTCTTTCTTTTTTTTTTTTTTTGTGGGTGTGTGGTACAGGGGGTCTTAAGGGTGGGTGGGTGGTGATCCTCTACCACTGAGCGACGATATCCCCAGGACTTTTTATTCTCTACTTTGAATGAGGGTCTCCCTCAGTTTCCCAGGCTGGTCTCAAACTTGTGATCCTCCTGCCTCAGGGCCCTCACCCCCAGTAGCTGGGTTTACAGGTGTGCACCACTGCATCTGGCTTGAGTTGGGTCTTCAGACTAGAAGGTGGGAAGGGGGCTGCTCAGGCACCCCTGGAGACACGGGGCTGAGGGGCAGGCCCACTCAGATGCTCAGGAGGGATCCACCAGTGTGGAGCTTTGCAGGCCTTTCTCTCCTGACTGCTGTCCTGTTTATGTCACTCTCAGGGACTCTGGGGATGGTCAGAGCGGCTGACATGGTGGCAACCTGAGCACAGAGTTCCGCCCTCCTCTGAATTCCCTGAAGTCTCTCTCCAAGCTCCCTCTTTTCTCTAATGGATAAACTGAGACTCTAGACAAGAAGTCCCTTGCCCTGGTTCATGAGGGCACTGCAAGCAGGCCTTCCAGCCAGGCAGAGGGTGCAGTGAGGGTCCAGTCCATGCGTCAGGGGCAGCAGCACAAATCAGATGCTCAGAGCTTTTCTTTATGTTTTTATTTTAAAGGAAAAAAAAAAAAACAGTGCAAAAACCCATTTTCCAGTGTCAGCCATGCCCACCCCCACCCCCAGGTCAACACCCTGGCTCAGGGCCTGACTCCTCCTCTTGCTCAGCACCCCCTCCCCTCTCATGCATCCCATAGGGGCTGGAGGTTCTGTATCCCTGGGGGAAGTAAGGGGAGGAAAGAACTGGAGGGGCAGCCCCTGATTGGCCTGCCCCCCCAGGTCTCCAGCCATGGCACCAGGTACCCCTCTTGGCTCTCATTAACCCTTTCCTGGCCACACTTCTGGGGGGGTGATGATCTGGGGGAACTCCCTCCACACCCTTCTTTGCCCCGGGGCCGGCTCGGGGCGCTCCTCACTGAGGTTTGGGGGTCTCCCTCTCTCCCTCCGTGATGGGGGGAGAGCAGTGGAATTCCCAGGTTTAAATACCTTAATGAAAGCTGGGGATGGGAGAGGAAGGGGCTTTAGATCTAATAAATTATTAGCATTTTAGTGTCCGTGGGGGCCGGGTGGGCAGGGCAGGGTGTGGCCTCCAGGGCCCCTCCCTCCCCTTACTGGTGAATCTCATTCTCTATGAGGCTGTCCTCGCAAGACTGGAAATCTGTGTCCGTGAGGCCATCAGGTGGCATCAGCAGCTCCTCATCTTGGGATGAGGATGATGGGGGCTCATCCCCCGAGCTCCCAGGAGCTCCATCCCCATCCCCGTCCACCTCTGAGTCCTGCAGCACCTGAGCGATGTATTTCTGAGGAGGGGAGAGGTGTAGGGGGTGAGGTGAACAGCTGCCCTGGATGGGAGGATCTTAGGGACTATGGGGACAGCAGAGTGGGCAGAGCCCTAAGGGAGTGGCAGGGGCGGCTCTCAGCGAAACCACATCTCTCCCCGCTGTTCCTCCCAGGGTCTAGAACAGGCCTCTCTTTCTGGAGGACTAATGGGATACTTAGCTTTGGGGTTGTTTCCTCAGAGGCCCCCAACTTTGGCCATGGAGTAGGGCACTCACCGCAGATTTGGGGACAGCGGCAGCAGGGGGGGGCCTTCCATTACTTCTGGGGCCCACAGCATCTGTCTCCGTGTGCTCAATCTTGAGGGGCCAAAATAAATTATGAAGCCGGGGATACAACCCTGTACTTGGCACCAGCTGCAGCCCCACATCCTCTCCACACCCATATTGACCCTGCCTCAAGTCTGCAGCCTTCTCCCTCCCCACCAACCCCCTTTGAGCCTCTGCTCACAGTCACATCCTTCCACCCCTTGTCCTCACACCTTGTAGTTGTGGGCACTGAGGTATTTGAAGTGTCCGAAGCAGACATGGCAGAGACAGATGACGATGGTGATGACCAGGACGACGAATGTGAACATGGACGTGGGGGCTAGGAACCCTGCCATGGGAGGCAAAGAACGGGGCTGCTACCTGCCCTTTGGGCTCCTTCCCAGTGGCTCACTGCTCCCACTTCTGGTACCTTCTGAATGTAATCCCACACTTCCACGGGCTACAACTTCACCATGACCTCTCCCTGGCCCCTTGCTTGTGACCACCCTGACACATGGCCCTCCTGTGCCTGCTCTGCCAACACTCTGGATCGTATCCCCTCTGCCCCACCTCCCAGCTCCCTGAGGGGGCGGATGGCCCTCACCCGTGCGCATGGTGGAGAAGAAGAGCAGCCAGAAGAGGCAGAGGATGGGTGCAGCCACCACCTGGTTCACAGCCCCTGAGTGGATCTTCTTGTCCAGCTTGGCCGGCAGGTAGGCGTAGTAGAGATTGTACCTGTCTACCAGGTGCTTCAGCAGCATGTACATGAGCCCTGGGGGAAGCCACATGGGCCCTGACCTCGGAACCAGTGCCAATGGGCCTTTGCATATCTGTCACAGGCTGTCCCTGGCTTCCAGAGATCACTTTTCACACCTCCTGTCCCTGTCCCTTCCCCAGTTCAAGTACAGGATAGTACCCCATGCCTCTGGCATGATCACATGAGTTTCACCTTCCTCTGCATCAATCCCTTCACTCTGTGGCTCCTCACTAGAAATTCTAGTCTTGGAATTTGATCAATAAGAATCCTCTTGAAACCCATCTTGCTTTTTCCTTCTGTCCCTCAACTGATGAGAAAAAATTAAGTGACAAGTTCTTTTTCCCTAAAGACTGAAGGAATGGGAGTTTCACATGAGGACAAGGATGTTAGTTGGAAAGGAGTTTGGAGCTTTCACTAGCCAGAAAGCGTGGTTAAGGGGTTAGGCTGTTATTGGGGGAAACAGAGGCTACTGGTGAGGTAATGGTTAAAGAGAAAGTTTGTCAGACATCTTCAAAAAAGAAAGAGAACTGCCCAATTTACACAGAGATGCTATAGGGGAGCGAGCAGTTCCATGAGGAGCAGGACCCATGCCACCTAGGTCTTTCCTGGGTGCAAAGGGCTGTGAATGAGTGTGGATGCCTGTGTAGTGTGTGTAACACATTTCTGGAAATGTGATGTGTCCACTTATATCCAGTTGGGTAAGGGTATCAGTATGGGCAAATATGGCCATGCTGGGGTGACTGTGCCCAGGGACCCAGCACACCAGGTGGGTCCATTCCTGAGCTGAGATGCTCTCCCCTTCTTCCCCTAGGCCAGGCCCCAGACTGGGCCAGGGACCAGGCAGGAGGTCCGAGGGGCCGGTCTCCCACCGGGGCCCTGTCCACTCGGGGTGGCCTGCCTTACTAGAGTGGAGCGGGCAAGGCCCTGGGTTCCCCCGAGCAGGGCCCAGGTCCCGGCGCGGCGGTGCCTACCGAAGGGCACGATGATGGGGCAGGTGATACTGTAGGTCATGACCACCGTGAAGACGCACATCATCCAGGCGTAGGCTGCGCCAAACTGGAACTCGTAGGCCTGATGCTGGGGGGGACATGGGCAGGAGGGTGGCTCAGGGTGAGGGGGACAGGCTGCAGGAGGACAGGGAAGGTGGGAGAGGGAAGCCAGGAGCTCTGGGACTGGGAATGAAGCCATGGGGAGCAGGGACCTAATTCCTGGGGAAAGGGAGGGCAAAGCAGATGGAGAGAGGAGCTGTGACTGAGAAGGGGGCCAGCCAGGGGTAGTGATGGGCATGGAGGGGTACCTTCCAGAGACCAGGGGCTGGCAGGTGGGGGGCAAGAGTTGGGAGGATTTGGGGATGTAATTCCCAGAGCTGTCTTGGGGAGTTGGGGGCAGAGGGACTCTAGATCTAGGGAGCCAGACCTTTCCCAACTCCCAGAAAAGAACACTATACTTTTAGAACTCAGGCACCTCTAAGGTCATCTATGTCAACCCAAGGCTAAACATATGGGAAAATTGAGGACCCAGAAGGAAAGGGATGGCCCAGGGCTGTGGAACTGGGCTTCCCAACTCCCAGCAACCCTAGCCCGACCGCTGCTCTTTCTGGTTGGGCCACCAGGGGGCACTGTGCGGGCCGCTGCTGCCCCAGGCGGCCATACCCGCTTCACGTTGCGTCTCTCAGCCGCCGAGCGCGCCAGGCAGAGCCGGATCATGTACATGAGCAGCCCTGGGATGCGCAGCAGGTCCATGGCGTTACCGATAAAGGCTGAGGCAATGACGTAGTTCACGAAGAAGGCGCCGTTGTCTGGCAGGAACACACACCTGCGGGCACCAGGTGCTCCAGCACTGCACCCTTGGGGTAACCGGGTGGCTGCCTGCCCACTGTCAGCGTCACAGCACACCACGGCCTTCACCCTCAACTTGCTTTCTCCACACCCCCAGCTCGGCGCCCCGCAACACTTGTGCCTCAGGAGTGTGAGCCCCAGAGACAGATGCCTGAGTGTCAACATACCCGCAGAGTCAGCCTTGATGCTCCCAGAGTGATGGACATGGCCTGAGACAGCCCAGAGGCACCCCCAGAATCCGCCTCGCAGAAACTCAGAGAATGATCAAGACTGTCATAGGCCTTCATAATGTTCAGGGTGTAACTGAGATCTCCACAGACAACCCCAGTGGACCCTCAAAGACTCCCAAGGATGCAAGCCACAGGAACACTCAGAAGGTTCTACCCTTGGAGCTTAATCCAGAGTTATCCCCAGGAGCTTAACCCAGAGTTATCCCCAGAACCTGAGCCTCAGACGTCTCCAGAGACAAGCTTCAGAGGCCCTTGGCCAGACATCTTCAGGCGAGGGAGCCCAAAAACCTTTGTCAATGCCTGAGACACCTCAACTGCCAGCCCAAGATCCACACAGAAGACCACAGCAAGCCCCTAGAGTGTGTGCACACATTATAGCCACCCTATGCACCCCCGGCATGCCCTCACAGGGACCCTCAGAGAAGATACCCACACAGAACGCCTCAGCCACACCTCAAGCAAGAGCCCGAAATTTCAGATGTTCTCAATGCACCAGCACCGTGAAGTATGAGCCCTAAAGCCCCTACAGATATGTCAAGTTGTGAGCGCAAGAGCCTTCCATAGCTCCTCAGGTGTGGGCTCCAGGGACCTTCAGGGGTACCCTGGGAATCCTCAAACTCCCACTACCGATACCTTTCCAACCACCCGAGAGAAACTAGAGACTCCTGTAGTCAGTCTGGATACAAGCCCAAGACCCCATGGAGACCTCCAAGCATGGGCCCCAAAGCTCTTAAAACACCTTGAGGGTGAATTCGGCCTTCAGACAGGTTCCCAGAGTAAAGACTTCTTCTGTGTACATGCCCTAGACACCCTGTGGGCACCTTCTTCAGGATGACCCTACAGACCCATGGTGGTGTCACTCCTTCTCCCATGGGGCTAGCAGTATCTCTTAGGTTTGCCCACCCCTGCCATCCAGTCTCTCTCCCCAGGGGCCCATCACTCACTCAAACCGAATAGCTGCCTCAGCCAGGAATTTCTTGTCAAAGAGCCAACGGAAGAAGAGATCTAGGCTGCAGGGGAGGACAGAAGTGGAGTGGGGCAGTGGTGGGAATGGCGCAGAATACCAGGGGAGTGGGTGTCCCCCATAAGCCTCTGGGCAGGCTCTAGACCCAGGAATCTCAGGAGGCTTGGGGATGGCCAGGTTCTGGATCTAGTGCTTTTGCTTTGTAGAGGTGGGAGCCTGAACTGTTCCCTCTCCCTCTCCTGCAACTCCCACCCTGGCTCCCATCCCATCCTCTGAAACTCACCTGCTCAGTCCCAGAGAGGGCAGGAGCAGCACCATAAAGATGAGGAAGGTGTAGCACTTGTGCATGGTGGTCCTGTTCTCCCCAGAGCTGGGAGGAGGGCAGGGGTCAGAGGTCAGGTGAGCCCAGTCCCCAAGACCAGGAAGGTCCCCTGAGAAAGGGGGCTTTCGAAGGTGAGGATGCCAGGGCCCCATCCCTTCCCAGGGCAGGGAATCTGAAGGGCAAAGCGCTTCCCCTTCCCCAGTAGGGGCAGCATACAACTAAAGACGCCACTGCAGGCAGTGTGTCATCTCACCGTGTCCAGTGGGCTTCGAAGAAGGCAGAGTAGTAGACGATGGTGGGGAGCAGAGCCGAGAAGCACCACAGCAGCAGGGTGGGGAAGAACTGGGTGATGATGGGGTTCTGCAGGGGATGTAGAGAGGGGGGAGAGTCCAGTGGGCCCAGCTTATTTTGCACATCTGCCTCATCCCCCACTGAGCCCTGAGCCCTGCAGCTCTGAGTATCCCCTGTCAGAAGTCCAGAACACCTGGAGGGCCAGGGCCCTATGCATAGCCCCAGGGTGAATGATACTAGTAGTCAGCACTTGCTGAACACCTACTGTGGTACCAAGTACTGATGTGCTTTTCATGTTAATCCTTACAACAATGATGCTGGCCCATTTTACAGGATGGGTAAACTTTGGGTAAGAGACCTGATAGCTTACCCAGCAGGGAAGCAGTGGGGTGGGGATTGGGACCGGTGGTCTGGGTCTTATCTACTACACTATTATCACTCCGTGATGTTCAAACTGTCCTCCTCTGACTGCTTTTATTTTGTTGAGACAGGTTCTGTCTATATTGCCTAGGCAGGCCTCGAACTCCTGAGCGCAAGCAATCCCCCTGCCTCAGCCTCTTGAGTAGGGGGGCAGTAGGCGTGTGCCACGGCAACCAGAAGACTGCCCTCCTTTGAACGTTGAGTTTCAAGGCAGTATGCTGCAAGCGTGGCGGGAGGGGTGAGGGAAGCCAGGCTTTCCCATAAGGGTTTATGCCGATAAAGAGATCAGAATCTAAGCGTGAAGCCAAGCGACGAGTCCAACCCTTCCAGTTTTCAGATGGAAAGACAGAGGGACAAGGAAAAGGAACTTTTCCAAGGTCACATGGTTGGTCAGGACTGGGCTCTCTTTCTTCTCTGGGTGTCTCCTCCAGCATTTGTAAACCTAAAGGTGGCCTCCCCTAGAGGGAAGGAGGCGGGGAGCCTCAGAGCAGTGCCTGTAGGGGTTTGCAGCCCATGACATGTGGGAGCATTTTGGAAGGGGCAGGCTGGGACAAGCAGAACCGGAGCTAGCAGGGAGAAGAAATTTGGGGCCTGGCATCTGTGGTCTTAATGCAGCACGAAGGACTAGGTGGGTGTGGGCCTCACGTTGAGGTACTCCACAGGCTTGGTAACGTTGAACTTGTCCATGGTGGTGATGATGATGGCTGGGGTGGTGAGGAAGAAGAGGAGGATGAAGAGGACGACATTGATGACCAGGCAGCGCAGCCACCAGATGAAGCCGCGGATGGAGAGGTGCTCCCTGGGAAGGAGAGGGAGGGGTCACTCCAGGGACCCAGGACCCAACTGGTCCCCAGTGACACGATCCCTTCCCCATCCTCCTCCTACCCACTCAAGCCCTCCCCAGGTCCAAGAAGCTCATCCTGCCACCCCATCTGCTCACCAGTAGATGTTCTGGGGGTCAGGGGCATAGGACACGGTCCAGTTGGAGATGTGCAGGGATTCACTGCAGGAGGAGGACCGTGGCTCCCCACGACAGGTGCAGCCCTGGCACTTACACACGTTGAAGTCCTTCAGGATGCTGGGAGGATGGGCACCTGTTACTGTGGCCCCAGCCAGGGACCCCACTGCCAGTGCTGACCATGAGCACAGGGACCCAGGAGTCCCAAGGATCAGGGGTGCAGGCAGGGTGGGGGCTCACATGGCGGTGATGGTCTCATTGTGGAAGGTGACAAATGCCATGCCAAGAGGCTTCTCGTTCACCTTCTCCTTCTCCCGCTTGTAGTCCTCCTTCAGCTTCTGCTCTAGCTTTGTGTAGTACTCAATGGCCTCCACCTGCCAGGGCAGGCAAGGGCCAGGGCTTCTGGTCACAGAGACAGGCTGGCACCCACAGCATGGCCCTGTGTTCACTATGTGCTGGGTCTGAGTCTTGAAGCTTTCCTAACTCACTGTTTTGTCTTTGTGGTACTGGGGATTGAACCCAGGGGTGCTCTACCTCAGAGCTGCATCCCAAGACCTTTTTATTTTGCAACAGGCCTCAAACTTAAGATCCTCCTGCCTCAGCCTCCCAAGTCATTGTGATTACAAGAGTGCACCACTACACCCAGCATCCTTGAGGTTTTTATACATGTGTGGACTACCTTACAAGGTAGGTATAAATAGCCTCAACTTTACATGAGGAAACTGAGGCATAGAGCAGTTAAGGAAATTGTTCAAGGTCAATGTTATTAATTAATACAGCATAAGACTTTTTCTTTCTTTTTTTTTTTTTTTCTTTCTTTCTTTTTTTTTTGGTTCTAGGGATTGATCCAAGGGTGTTCTACCTGTCAGGGGCTGCAGGAGCCAGCAGCCAGTTTACACCATACCTGCTCACAGCCTCGCACCACACAGCAGCAGAGGTGGCCACAGGGTTTGGGGTTGATCATGGTGGGCACATTCTCCTTGCTCTGCAGGTTAGTGAAGTAGAGCTTTCCCCGCTCAGCCTTCTTCCTGTGGAACCCAGGAACCTTTCACCCACCACCCAGAGAGTCTGGGGCTGGAGTGGGACTGGGCTCCTCAAGGCTCCCATTCCCAAGGACAGGGACTGGCCTGTTCTTGGATTTGTTTAGGATGCATGGTACAGACATGCCTGCACCCCAGCGCATCCCTATACATCCCTTGAGGGCCCGTGGTTCTTCCTACAGTGTAGCAAAAGAAGGTGAGTCCTCAGATGGGTAGGGACTGTGGGCCCCTTTCCTCTTGCAGCACACTCTAACCTCCAGGCCTTGCTCTTTCCAGAGCTGAAGTAATTGGCACTCTGGGGGTTGAATTCGATTCAAATTCTCTTGAAGCACCTGCAAGGGGAGCTAGGCTCCCATGAGGCAGTTAAGATGCTCTCCACAGTGGGCAGGGGCCCCTCCACATCGCCCTCCCCTGCCCCCAGCCCTGTTACCTCTCAGCATCAAGGAACATAAGACGAGCCACGTTGTAACAGGGACGTGCCTCAAGAACTGTGCAGTTGGGGTAGGCCTCCCTGAAACACAATCCAGCCGTCATCTTCTGCAGGGACACTGCCCACCTGCCTGACTCCATTCCTTCCAGACACACCGCCCCACCTGCCGGCCAAATCCATGCTCCCTCTTTCAAAATCTACAGAAGTGGCAGATCTCCAGGAATAAAACTTTACTCTTAGCTGGGTACTGTGGCATATGCTGGTAATCCCAGTGCCTTGGGAGGCCGAGGCAGGAGGATCACAAGTTCAAAACAGGCCTTAGCAACTTGGTGAGGCCCTAAGCAACTTAGCAAGACCCTGTCTCAAAGTAAAAGATAAAATAAAGGGGCTGGAGTGGTAGCTTGGCGGTTACGGCGCTTGTCTGTTACGGTGCTTGTCTGGCATGCGCGAGTACACAAGTTCAAACCCTAGCACCACGTACACAACAAAATGTTTCAGTAATGAAAGTCATATGAAAAACTGAATAAAAGTTGCTTCTCTCTCTCTCCCCCTCACTGCCCCCTCTTTCTTTAAAAAATAAATAAATAAATAAAAAGATAAAATCAAAAAGAAGGGCTGGGAATGTGATTCAGCTGGTTAGTACTTCTGGGTTCAATCCCTGGTACCAAAACAAAAGAAGCCAACAAACAGAAACAACAACAAAAACAAAACTTTACTATTTTATTTATTTCTTTATTTTTTACAGTGCTAGGAATTGAACCCAGGGTTTTCTGCAGCACTAGGAATTGAACTCAGGACCTTGTACATGATAGGCAAGAGCTCTACTGCTGAGTTTCATCTCAGTCCTTTTGATTTCCTTTATTTTGAGACAGGATATTGCTAAGTTGCCCAGGTTGGCCTCAAACTTGGGATCCTCCTGCTTCAGCCTCCTAAGTAAGTGGGATTATAGGTGTGTGCCACCATGCCTGACAAGAATAAAACTTTGAAATTCCTCCTCATGCTCATCTAAGTGGAGTGGGGGCACGGGTATGCATGGGGACTGTGAAGGCAGTGAGTGCTGAGGAACCAAGATGTGTGTGGACCCGCCTGCATGGAGCTGGGGAGGTGCAGGCTGGGGCCTGATTCCTGTTCTACGCTGTGAACTGGAGGTTGAGAGAAACTCTTTCTAGTCATAAGCTCTTTGCTTAAACCTGTTCCTGGAAGACAGATCTGCTCCTGGTCCAATAGTTGGTCCTCACTATAGACTGACCCCAACCAACTCACAGCCCTGTCTACAGATGACTCAGGCCCAAAATTAATTCCCCAACCCTGTCCTGAGATTGACTGGAGAGACCATGTCCAAGTCACCAATGCTCAGTGCCTGGCTGAATGCTTACTGACTGACGGAGCGGTTACTTTTTTTTTGAACCAGAGATTGAACCCAGAGGCACTTTTAACCACTGAACTACTTTTAAAAACTGATCACACACTGTTCCTTCATCCTAAACCTTAATCTAGGTTTTATCCCTGTCTTTTTATGTTTTATAATAATTTTAATGAATGACCACCAAGTAGTAAAGATGCATGAAATGAAGTTCTAAAATAACAAGATGGACTTGGCAAACTCAGGTGAATTTAGAAATTTAAAATCTGGGATGGGCTCCTTGAAAATAAACCTTCCAGGAGGTGATAGAACTTTCCCAGACATTATTGCTGCTCAAAACATTTTAGGTTTCCTCTTGGAAGGGCAAGCTATCATTCTCATTAGACTAATGGCAATCCTCTAACCCAACCACACAGGCCCCCTGATTTTGCACATAGGATGTTCCCTAGGCTGTTGAGACGGTCCTCCAATCTAGACCTGCTCCAGACGTCAGGAGCTCAGTGAGGACAAGGGCTGCTTCTTGCTCATAACTGTATACCCAGGCCTGTCCCAACAGCTTGCACATAGCAGGTACTCAATAAACTGTACTAAATGGACCAATGATATGCTTATTCTATAATGCTTATCCCTCAAAACTCCAATTAGGACCAGCACCTCCTTCACGCCTAATTTTAATCACATATTGTATCCTAAGCAAAGCATAGACCAACCCCTGAACCGAACAACCAGGACTGTAAGCTCCCCAGTCACCCAACCAGGTCTGGTTCTTCTCTGTCTTCCTGGCATGAAGCACAGAGTAGGCGCACAGCAATGTGTGAATGAACAGATGGCTGACCAGCAGGGTCCACTCCCTCACTGTGCTCAGGTCTCTGCTCAAATGCTACCCTGGCAGGGTCACTTGCTGTCCACCCCACTGGAAAGAGCAACACTTACCAACATCTCTCACTCTGCTTTGGGTTTTTTCTTAGCAACTACCTGACTTGACATAGTGTCTCTTACTAGTTCATTTGTTCATTATCTGCCTCCCCTGACTAAAATGCAAGCGACCGAGGGCAGGCCTTTTTCTTTTCTTGTTTACCGGTGTAGCCTAGCCTCAGCTCCTTCCCCAGTACAGGCACAGAGCTCACTTGATATTTGCATTAAGAGAAGAGACAGCTGATTCCAACTGGACAATAATATTAAAATGTCACTGAATTCTGAGCACACGCTATCCTCAGTCCTGACCCAAACTGCTTCCTAATGCTGAACACAGCTAGAACCCTGGCTGGGACCCCAGAGAGTTCACTCACACTGACCAAGGAAGATCTAATTTTGACAGGTGCGAGGGCAGGGCTTGCTTCTAATGTATCTACGAATGTCACATAGAAGGCATTCAATAAGTGAATGTCATATGAATAAGTACCCATCCAAAAATGCAAACCACAGCTCAGTCCTTAAGCTTGTAACTCCAGGCCCTAGAATCTGACCCTGACTATCAGATACTAACTCCCAATCCTGCCCAAACACTGTCCTTGACTGGATTGCATGTGGATCTGATCCAAGACAACTGAACTATGATTCAGGCCAAGTGACAGCAGATCTGACTTCAAGAATAAACCTTGATTCTGATCACAGACCATGCCTTGATTAAGATCACCAACTACCTTATCAGCACTGCTAACTCCTAATTTTGACCACAGACTGATTCTGACCAATTTCTGATCAGATCCTGGACTAGCTTCTAAGGCTAATCTCCATCATGTGCAATCCCTGAGAGCATGATGATTTTTCATTCATCCTTTGGGGTCCCAAAGGCCACAATAGTAACTCATGACCACTAGAATTTGAGAAAGGTTGGTGCATGAACAGATGAATGCATGACAGGACCCCCAGTCGTGCACACGGCTTTCCTTACATATTCACACAGATAGAACCTTAACCAAGACTCCCCAACCCTATGAGCTCTTCCCTCTTTGCCACTCAGTGTCTCTTTCCTTTTCTCCAGTGTCTGGCCACCTAGTTGTCCTGGAGGTTCCTCCCAGCAAGACAGAACTCCAGAGCTGAAAAATCCCCACAGAACACAGCCCAGGAGAACGCACTGAGAGCCAACTGGCATCTCCCTGCCATATCTGCACACATTTCAAAATGCTGTTGATAATTCGGAGAAACCTGTACACCTCAAATGGACCAACAAGCTAGTCCAACTTGGGAGGAGTTGGGGGACAGTAGAGGGAACCAATGTCGAACTTGTCAATATTTCATTTTGTTTCTACTGCTGCTATGAAGGAGAAAGAGGGTGCTGGGGATCAAACCCTGGGACTTGAGCATGCTAAACGTACATTCTATCTCCAAGCTCCCTAGCCCTCTCCTGCTCTTAAAGGGGCCAATCACCTGGCCCAAGTGCTGTGCCACCCTGGAATCAGTGATCTCTCCCCTGATCTGACCTCCACTTGCTGCAGACCTCTGAGTTCCAGGGTGTGGGGATATCCTTGGGGATAAAATGCAAGGGAGGGTCTGCAGATCTATGGTGGGGGAAGGGCCGCTTACTCGAAATGCTTCTTGATCTTTTCTGACTCTGCATATTTGGAGATTCCATTGATGAAGAGAGTCCGCTTCACCTGGATGAGAGGGGAGCAGGTTTGCCTTCCTGAGGTTTGACCCAGAGCATCTGGGGCATGCAGGGAGGAGCTGGAGAAGGCCTTAGGGGCTATAACAAAAGAGGCATCCAGTGCCCTGCCCTTTGGGAGGTTATGCGGGTGGACAGGGCTACTACTCTCAGACTCTTAGGGCCTGAGGACCCAGCAGCGGCTGGCACAGAACAGGTATCCAGTACTGGCTTGGTGAGTGACTGTAGGTGGGCAAGAACTATGACTACGGTAATACCAACCTCAGTCTATTTCCTCAGGCCGGGCACAGCACAGGTGTGCACTGCCATGTTTCACCTTCCCAAGAACCTTGGGAGAGGTACTATTATCCCATCTCACAGGGGAGGAAACCAAGGCTTTAGGGAGGCTATATGTAACTTGCAGGATGGGGGTTCTTGAGCCAGGTTTCAAATCCAAATGGTCTACTGGCACAACCAACACGCCTGATGGCTGAGCAGCAGTGGCCTGCAGGGCAGGGAAGGGGCTGGAGGTTTGGTTTCACTCACCAGATCGTCCTCCTTGTAGCGCATCTTGGAGGTGTGTCTACGCATGCTGTAGACAGTGAGCAGCAGGTAGAGGAAGGCGAAGGAGGTGTGCAGCCATAGAAGGTTGTTCCTGGGGGGAACAGAGAGGGTACATGGGAGCCACTGGGACATACTCAGATGCTCCCCAGCCTCTCATTGTGTTAAACCCTTGATACAGAAAGGGCCCTTCCACAGCCACCAGTGTTTTGGCACTGACCACTCACAGGGTAGAAAGATTATTCCACTATAATGGAAATGTCCCCAAGAGGCCATCTCTTCATGCCTGTCCCACTCGCTTTATAGTGCCTGTCATCTGCCCTGGCCAGCCTGCCCTGTCCTGAAAGTTGCCCCCTCTTCCTTAAGTGGTCATCCTTGGGAGATCCCAGCCGGGATCTACCTCTGTGGTCCTCAATCATCTCTGTAGCTTCAGCTGCCTCTCCACTGATCATGCCCCATCTCCCTCACATTCCTGTGGCCTAGACTGGCTGCAGAGCCCAGCCCCACTGACCAGCTCTCCAGCCTTACCCTGATTTCAAGTTGGCAATGGTGGTTCTTCCAAAACTGTAAGCGTTGTTCTCTGGAAGGTGGAAGAGGAAGAGGGTGACAATTGGGCCAGGCAAGTGTCTTACAGCCCCTCCACTTCCATCCTGGCCATTTGGGCCCTCACTAACCCAGCAGGTCCCCTGAGAAGTTGACAGGCAGCACGATGCCCACGGAGAGGACGCCCACGACAACCAGCAGTCCGATGATGTGCCGCTGGAAGGACAGGTAGTGCACGGCATCGCCCCCACATTTGTCCCGGATCTCATCATCCCTGCAGGCCACGGCAGGTGGACAGAGGAATGGGGTTAGGACCAGACTGCCTGCTCTGCCCCACCCTGGCCCCACGCCACCCTAGCCCCTGCTGATCTGGCGGCAGTGTGGGGCTGAAAGGGGCCCTCTTGGTCCCAGATTTCCTGGGAAAGGGGAAGGAGAGCGGGAGAGAGAAGACAGAAAGAATGCATGGAGAAGGGAAGGGACTGAGGAGCTATAAGACAAGAGGAAGTAAGGGAGAAAGAGGAAGAAGAAAGAGAATGGAGTGAAAGGAAGAGGAGAATCTGAAAGGGAGGACCTGTGGGGAGAAGGACCGGAGGGGGAGTGGTGGGAGAAAGGGGCGGCTGGGGAGGTGGGGCACAACAGTGTCTTTTGGTGCTGGCTGAGCTTGGTGAAGCAGCCACACTTGGGGAAGGGCCTGGGGCCTGCGGGAGTGGGCAGAGGCAGTGCTGACCTGTGGAACTTCCTGCCTCCTGCCTTTCTCAGCTCACTGCCTGCCTGCAGGACTCTGGCTGGATCTCCTGAGTTCTGCCAGCTGGACACTGGCTCCTGCCTGCTGTTGGTTGGCTGATCCCAGCCTGACTGATGCCCCCACCCGTTGGCTGCATGGAGGCTGAGGCAGGGGCTCCGGCCCCTACTCTCAAGAGGTGGTAGGGGCAGGGGCAGGGAGAGATGAGGGCAGAGCTGCCCCTCTCCCCCCAGCAGGGCATCACAGAAGACTGGGATTAAAGTGAGCATTCGGGAGACGGCAGAGGCCAGGTGCCCCCATGGCCTGGCTTCCTGGAGCAAGGAGTCGAGTGCTGGGCTGGCTAGGAGCACTAAGGCCCTCAAAGCTGCTGGCCTCTGGATTTTGTAGGGAGATGACAGGTTGTGAAGTATTTTTCTGTTTCTCTCTTTCTTTAGAGCCTGACGACCATTCACTTACTTTATTCTGAAGATGGCTGTCAGCCAGGAACAGAAGCCCTGGGGGGACAGAGGACTGTTAGCTAGAGGCCCCAGCCCAGCAACTCCTATCTCCCTTCCCACCCCATTCTCATAATTACCTCCATGCTGTGGCTCACCTAGACACAGCTTCCACACCCGCCCCTGCTCCTGAAGAAAAACTCCATGCCCCAGGAATGAGCTCAGCCCCAAGAGGGAGAGAAAGAGGGAATGTCTTTGCCATCAGAGAAGGAAAAGGCCCAAGGCCAAACCAGGTTATCTGTGGACCTTCATGTCCAGAGCCAGAGAATCCCTTAAAACCCTGTGGTGTGTGGCCAGGACAGTGATGGGTGGAGTTTGAGATTCTAGGAAGGGTAGTGGGGTCCACTGACCTCTAGCTAATAAGACCACTCACAGGTAGAAGAGTTTGCAACATGGTTGCCACCAGAAGGGATGCTATGCTGCCTGAGTCCTGCCTCTATTTTCTGGTCCATCCGAGAGGGACCAAAACCCAGGGTCTCCTGCCTCTACTCCCCCATGCCTGCCTTCAGGCGGAGGGTGGAGAGGTTTAGGGGTGGGCTGTGGACAGAGAACCACTACCCAACCTCCTACTAGGAGAAAGTCCAGGCCTAGCCCAGGATTCTGGAAAAGGTACCTTCAGCCCAGATGCTGACCATGCTACCTGGGCATTGCTTGGGTCTGGGGACCATTTGAACACCTCTGGCTAGCAGGGATGAAATCTTTGCCTTGCTACTTACCCATGTGAGTCCAACTCAGGAAACTGACAGTCATCTTCTGTTGGGGCTGCTGCAGAAGCTGCTACCCACAAGACCCCCGGGCTAGACTGGACTGACCAGGGTCACCCAGTGTCTAAGGATTAGAGTTCTGCCTAGGACCCTCACGATCAGGATGACTGAGGGTCAGGCATGAGACACCTGCATGCTTGGTCTGATATGAAAGGGAGTCTTGCACTGCTGTGAAATGCCAGGACTGAAGGGGCCATGCTACTCAGTTCCAACCCCCGTAGGTCAGCTTGCCTCAGTCAGTGCAGCCAATCTGCAACCTCTGAACAATGTACCACAGTCTGTATGTTTTACTACACAGGCCTGGAAGGCTCATTATGATTTCTACAAACATGTCTTAGGGGAAAAGGTGGCTTTAGGATTAATCAGAAGCAGAGGTGAGCACAGAACTACTGTGGCAAACGAAATCTGGAATTCACAGATGTTAGGGCTATGATCGTTAGAGACTGTGACATAAGACAGGAGCCAGGAGCTCTGTGCTGGGGTGGGTGTTCGTGGATCTTACACAATTCACTTCCCTTGCTGAAAAGGCCAGACCAGTATTTCTGGACCCTACAGCACTGCAAGATAGAGGCTGCTCAGCCCATGCACCCTGCTGCAGGGGAGGGCTAAGAAGTTTAGGGGAGGACACTCACATTGTCCCTTTGGTCAAAGTCGACGGAGCTGGAGACAGAGGTGAGACGCTCATACCGGTCATGACTGTCTCCGTGCATAGCTGAGGCCACGCTGAGGGGTGGGGGAGATGAGAGATCAGAGGCAGATGTGAGCCCCAAGGGAGCAGGCATGAGCACCCAGAGCTCCAGGACTACAGAAGGCACAGAAAGCGCAGAGGCTGAAGCAAAAGTGACCGCCCTCTACCCTGCCTCCTTCAAATAACCCTGTTCCCTTCAAGGGGCCCTGGTGCTGGGCAGTGGGGCATTAAGGAGGAGGGTGTCTTCATCACCGTCCAGATGCAAGAGAAGGAAGGTTACAAGCTCTGCAGTTCCAGTTGGCCAGCAGGGGTGGGGGCCAAAGAGCTAATGTTACACATAGATCAATGCGCGGTGACGGAAAGCTGGACCAGGAGAGCTCAAAGGGATGGGGGGCTGCAAGATGTCTCTCAGGCAGGGCCTTCACCTCCCTGTTCCCTGTCCCAGCAGCTCCACAGCTCCAACTCCAGTCCTATAGACAGAGACCACAACGAGACACATAGGCCAGACTTGGGGGCTCCGTGAGCAGCCCCCTTCCCAGGCCTCCAGAAAGGGGTGAGCAGGGAACCCTGGAATATGAAGAACTAGCTGTTAGGGGATGAGAAGCCACTGGTGACACCCAATCTTGTCTCTGCATGATTGTGCTGGGGATTTCCTGAAGGATGGTTCCTCCCCTCCTGGCAGTGAAGGTCAAGGGCCACAAAGGCAGGGGCACATAGGCGGGGACATCTCTCAGGCAGAGAGTCAGAGGGAGAGCTGAGGTGGTAGGGAAGGCAGAGACAAGTTGGGGAGCCCCCTGTTCTGCAAAGCACACCGCCTGCGTTAATCTGAAACATGAGCCTGCAGAGGAGAAAACTGCAAAAAGAAATCAGCAACTTGGCAGGAGGAGAAGAGAAGCGTGAGAGAAGAAAAGGAAAGCTGGTTTAGTGAGGATGAGGGGGCTGGTGCCCCACATACTATTCCTGTTCCACTCGGTCCCTCTCCTGCCGTCGAAGCCTGAGGACAGAGAACAGACAGGGTTAGCAGGGGCACAGGAGAGTCTCTGGGGATTGATAAGGGACTGAGGCCCAACTAAGGGTCCTCATGCCCCCCACACTGCTCTAGGACTAGTTCTTCTTCTCAGTGATTGCAGCGCTTGCCTGGCAAGCGCAAAGATCAGATTCAAACCCGTGCACCAAATACACAACGAAGTGTCAGAGAAACAAAGACCATATGGAAAAATAAATAAAACTGATTCTCTGGAAGAAAATAAAAAAGGTGGGAGGGATGAAAGAGGGCTGGCCCTTTCCTATTCATGAGCAATGTGGAATAAGGCATATGTATACAGAGGTGGAAGGAGGGTCTTAGACCCTTACCTGTCTGCATCCGTCACCAAGGCCAGCCGCCCATAGTCCCAGGCCACCTTCCGGAGGATAGAGAATAAGAACAGCAGTGCCTGAGGGAAGAACGGGGAGCAGGCAGGTGGAGACACTGCCCAGTGCTGGACCAGCCAGGGAGGTGGGACAAAGGGGCCAGAATTCTTGGTTTAAAAGGGGATGCCCCTGTCTTGGATGACTTCTCAGAAGCTAGACTTGGGCTGGAAGGTTGGTGTTCCTCCTGTAGGGAAGGCTGAGAAGTCAGGGACAGGAGGGAGAGTGGTCAGAGCTAGAGGTGCTTCTCAGGGATTTACAAGGCATGGGTGCCAAGGGTGGGGAGTGGCATGTGGGCACTCACAAGGAAGCACATGAAGTCCAGAGCCAGCACGGTGGGGACGCCCCCAAAGGGCAGGCCCTGCAGGACAGTGCTGCGGATGCGGGCACTATAGCAGTAGTCCTTGGGGTTGCTGTTGTTGAGGGCCGTGGTGCCCAGCGTGGCCAGCAAGAAGGGCAGCATGGCTGCTATTGCCGCATGGTCCTCCTGGGCAGAGGGCAGAACAGTCAGTTGGGTTGGCCCCCTATTCCCCTCAAGGCCCTGGCAGAGTGGGCATGGAGAGGGCGTCAGATCGCTAGCCTGCCTAGAGGGGTGGAAGCTCTGGCCTCCAGAGATAAGGACCTGGTAAGAGGAGGGTTGAGTCACATGGACTTACCTTCCCAAGCCTGAAAAACTCAGCTGAGATGTCAGGCCTGTACTAGGGACACTGGAAGGAGTGTGTGATTCTGTGTCTGTTTCCACCCCATACAACACACTCTCTCCCTCTCTCATTCTTTCTCGCTCAGGTAAGGGATAGCAGAGTTGATGGAAGACGGGGAAGGATCTTAGGCTTAAAGACACAAGGTTAAGAGAAGGGATCTCCATGCCAGGGGTAAGATAGGTCAAAGCAAGCTGCCTCATCCTGATCTTCTCTTTCTGTATCTACAGAAAATGGCATGGGGGCTGGAGATGTAGATCAGTGAGTAGCCTTGGGTTCCATCCCCAGTATAGCAGAGAAAAAAAGAAGAAGGAAACAAGAGAAAAATGGCATGATTGTATCTGCTTAGAATTTTAAACTCTGTTAATTGCCTTAATATAATTGGCCTCAAAACAAAATGCATAGCCAGGCACGGTGGCACATGCTGGTAATTCCAGTTACTGGGAAGTAGGAAGATCGTAAATTTGAGGCCAGCCTGGGTAACTTAGCAAGACCCTGTCTCAATATAAAAAAATATAATAGGGGGCTGGAGCAGCAAGCTGGCAGTTATGGTGCTTGCCTGGCATGCATCAGGACACGGGTTCGAACCCCAGCACCAGGTACACAACAAAGTGTCGGAGCAACAAAAATCAGATGAAAAGCTAAATAAAATTCTCTCTCCCACTCCCTCTTTCTCTCCTCTCTCCCCTCCCTCTGTCCCCCTCTCTCTTAAAAAAAAAAAAAAAAAAGATGGGCTGAGGCTGTAGCTCAGCGGTAGAACACCCTTAAATTCAATTACCAGTACTAGAAAACAACACCTAACCAAGATGTTTAGCTGAAGAGCTGGCCCTGTATCCTCAGAGATGGGGTCTGAGGATGAGGTCAGAATGGAAAGCCAGGTAAAAAGCAGGACTTCTGGGTTTGTGCTACCTGTCCGGCTCTAGCCACTCCTGCTTACTCTCATCCTTTTTGCCTGCCATGGCACTAAATACCCCTTCAGTGTTTCCCCTCCAGCTTCTTTACCTTCAACTCTGCACAGGGGTCACCAGAACAGAGTGAAGACTACAATTCCCAGAGTGCTCCTGCCTCCAGAGCAGGGCAGGCTGGGAATGCTGTTCCCTCCAGCAAGCTTTTCATTAGCAAAGGAGGGGAGAGTGGGCGGTGGCTTCTCAGCAGTCCAAGCCCCTGCAACCAGGGTACTGTCTTTCTGCCCATTTTCCTGCCACAGCTCTGTGCTCAGGGAGGATTGGGTGTTCAAGAGGAGGCGGGAAGGGGAAGCCAGCTGGATGCCTGGGCTCTGGAAGTGCTAGGAGACAGAGCTAAGCTGGGCCCTGGGGAGGCTCCCAGGGAGGAGGAGACAGTGTGGCTGTAGCAGTGGCAGCAGTAGCAATGGTGCCCCACCCCATCCTACTGGGGGCCCTCAGGGGCCCTATCTGATGACAACACTGAAGCTCTGCCTAAGCAGGGGGTATCCCCAGGGAAGAAATGAAACAAGACAAAGAGAACAACAAACCTAGAATGGGTGATTGCAACTTTGGAAGCAAGTGTCCCTCAGCCCCCTGGGGTGACTCAGGTTTTCTCCAACCCACCAGCCCTGGGTTTTTCCCTGCTTCTTCCTAACACTCCAACTGTAGGGCAAGAGGCAGGAACTCTCAGATGGAGGAGGAAGCTGGGGTTGTTTATGTGTGTCCCTTGGACCCAGAGAGTCTTTGCAAAGCCTGGGTTAGGGAGGCTCAGGGAGTAACTGCCAGTGTGTGTTATGCTTCCCTCTTTTCTAGCCTAAACTGACTTTTAAAAAAATCACACTAATTTAGTACTTATAGCAGGCACTATTTATCAAGTATACACTATTTCAAGAGTACTATATACATGGTTGCATTTAATCCTTGACAATCCTATGAGTGTCACTGCCATTTTAAGATGAGGATACAGAATTCAGAAGTTAAGTAACTTTCCCAAGGCCTCACTGCTAATAAAATGATGGACCCAGGATTCATACCTAGGTCAAGTTCTTTTTAAAGCTAGAGCACTTTTTTCAGGGCATTCTTAGAATGGGATTCTGCAGACTGTCAAAGCTTCATAAATAAAATGCTCATTAAATGTTTTCAGGCCAGAGAATACAAAGGCACTGTGGGAATATGTGTTGAGATAAGCAAACATGTGCTTGTGTATATGTTTATATGTGTCCACACTCTAGGGGACCTATGGTGACTTCAGTCCAAGGAAAGAAGGGTGTTGTTGGACTTTAAGTGGAGGTGTGTATGTGGGTGTGTCTGGGTGCCTGGGTATGTAAACATAAAGTGCACAGACCTTGGAGCACTAGGGCAGGTTAAAGGTAGTTGT
Source organism: Aplodontia rufa (assembly GCA_004027875.1). NCBI lineage: Eukaryota > Metazoa > Chordata > Mammalia > Rodentia > Aplodontiidae > Aplodontia > Aplodontia rufa. The sequence goes on along the minus strand of PVKS010025532.1, from coordinate 5,768 downwards.
GTTTCCTAGGTCAGGAGTGGTATGTGTGTGGGGGTGGGGACTCTAACTAGGCCCCCCTTTCTCAACTCCCAATTCCAAAGGTACTCCAGAAATCTCAATAGCTCATTCCCACCCCTTACTTGTTCTCTCCAAACTCTAAGGCTCCACCAGACCAGAGTGTCAGCATCCCCAACCCACTCTCAAGAAAGATGGGACATTCTGGGAGCTTCTACATTAAATGGCTCCAGCAGGGTAGTGAGTATCCAGCTGGATGGTTAGTAATTGAAATCACCATGTCCCTCTGTCACCCTCTTTGCTGTCACCTTCTCTACTGCTACAAAGCACTCTCCCCTCCAATATTGCATTGCTCCTTCCCCTGCATGGAGGGGTGGTGGTGGTGAGGGGAAGCAGGGCATACTCAGATCACAATCCCCATATTGCAGAGGAGGAAGGAGGGACCAGAGAGGTAAAGTGACTAGCACAAGATCACAGGGTAAATAAAGGGTGGAGTTAGGGCTGATGGCTCTGCAGGTCGACAGGGTTACTTCAAGTTCTTAATTGTAGGGGATGGACGGAGTTTTATCCAGAGCAGCTGCTCTCAAAGCCAGCACAAGGCCCAGTAGCTGAGAGGAGGGAAGACAGAGGTGGACTATTTGGGGGGTGAAGGTGGTAGGGGGTAGTTCTTTTATTGCATAGACATGACCCAGTCCACTGTGTGCTAGAATTTCTCTAGTCTCATACTGAGGCTTTAGCTTGAAGTGTACAGAGTGATAGAGGATTTTATTTTCAGCTAAGTTAACGTTGTAATTTTACCATTAGGGAGTATGTGGATGGTGGGAGCTGGGGGGCTCATAAGTTTCTCCTTATGGAATTATTGAGGGGAAGAGTTAACTTGGGGTTTGGGATCACAAGGAGGCAAGAGGTGAAGATGGAAGCTAGCTGTTACTGTGTAACCCGGGCCTCAGTCTTCCAATCTGTAGCAAAGACATATTTTACATATATACACACACACACACACACACACACACACACATATGTGTGTATATATATATAATCTGGGAACCTGCCCCCTACAGATTTCAGAGGGATGGGCAAAAATGTATGAGAATGAAAAATAGGAACAACACATTTATCAAATGCTTCTTTGACTCTTATTTTGTGCTACTGTTCTAAGCACTTTGTAAATAAATGTAACTCCTTTGCTCTCTGTCACAACCCCAAGAGGATGCTGAGGTAAACAGAGGGTATATAACTTGTCCAAGGTCAAACCTGTGGTGGGTCCAGAGATGAACCAGGCAGCCTGGCTCCAATTTATGCTCTTAACTCTTAGATTCTGTTGCCTCTGAAATGGAGGAGCTACTTCTACCAGGGAGCTGAGGCCTGGGGACTGCCAGCTATGGCTCTGGAGAAATGCCATACTCTGTTTCTACTCGCTTGCCTGTCTTCTTGCCTGTAGCTCCTAGACCCTCCACTCAGGCCTTGGGTTTGTGATTTCAGGTTCTGGGGAAGGGAGCAGGAAGTAGGGGACAAGCAACAGAAGCAACAAGCTGGTGGTTAAGAGCACAGACTCTAGGATGAGACCAACCTGGCCCTTTTTTTTCATAGTACTGGAGATTGAACCCTGGGCAATTTAACACTGAGCTACATTCCCAGCCCACCCGCCCTGTTTAAAAAAAATTTTGTTTTTGAGACAGGCTCTCCTTACCTTCTGAGAGTCTCACTAAATTGCTGAGGCTGGCCTCAATCTCGTGATTTTCCAGCTTCAGCCTCCAAAATTGCTGGAATTACAGGCTATGCTACCACTCCCAGCTCAGACCTGGCTTCTATTTTAAGCAAATTACTTAATCACTCTGGGCCTCAGTTCCTTCATCTGTAAAATGGGAACAATAATCCAGTTGTGTGATTGTTTAAAGAATTAAACAAGATGACTTACATAAAGCTCTTAATACAGCTCAAGGCATACAATAGCCATTGATATTAATAAGATGTGGAACATGATGGGATGATTTAGTGGAGGAAAATTGGTAAAAATAAAAATAAAACATAGAGGGGGTACAGAGGTGGCTCAGAGATGGAGCGCTTGCCTGGCATGCATAGGGACCTGGATTGGAACCCCAGCAATATGTACAGAAATAATTTGAGGAAAGAAAAAAAAACAGATGAAAAAATAAATACTGACTCTCTCTTTAAAAAAAAAAAGAAAAGGAAAAATAGAATTTAATGATAGCCATATGAGAGAATCCTCAATCAGGCAGGATGGCTTCTTTTTCAGACCTAAAGACTTACACTGTTATGGACTCTGCCATTCAGTGGCAGAGAATGTTCCCAAACTCTGCGAATATTCCTATCCATCTGCATCAGGCCAGGAGGTGGGAGCATGGAAGGTGATGCTAAGCCAGGATGGATCAGAAGTTCAGAAAAGAGAATACACTCTTGATAATTGCCAGGCAAGATGCCAGGCTCTTTACCTGTGTTATCTTGCTTGATATACCATATAAGGAGGTGGTAATAACCACACTTTTTAATGGAAAACAGAAGTTCAGACTGGTTAAGTAACTTGTCAAGGTCACACAGCTAAAGAATGGCAGAGTCAGGATTTGAACCCAGGTCTCTTATCGCTCTTATACTTGGAGAGAATTTTTATGATGTCCAAAAAACGGTTCTTAGCTACCTACCACCAGTCTTCTGCTTTACAACATCCCCACCCACCTACCCGCCCACCCACAGGTCAAGACTGCACTGGGTGAACTGACAGCAGGCCCTAGCATGTGCCACCTGGGGCATGCCAGGGCCCGGACCCTCTGGTGCCCTGGAGGACAATCAGACTGCCAGCACAACCTCACCTGGAGCCTGGCAGGCACTCCCACTCCTCTCCTCACCTGTGCCTGGGAGGCAGGACTGTGAGCCCCTCCTCAGAAGGTGCTGGGCACAGCCTCATTCTTCCTGGGCTGCTGCAGACCCAGGGAGAGGACAGAATGGTACTGGGGAGGGAGGGCCCAGCCTCCAAGGCAATGGAGTGAGTGCTCAGGCTTGCCCAGAGCTGCCAGTCCTCTGCCCGGGGGACCCGGCCAGGTGGCAGCAGAGTCCCCAAGGGCAGCCGGCCCCTCTGACCTCTCCTCGCCACTTCCCAAGCGTCCTTTCCTTTGCTGGGGAACCCGGGTGGCAAGCTTTGGGACCGTCCGCCCTAGGCACTTAAGACCACCAGAAGGGACAAAGCGCGAACCCTCCCCCCAACAAGGCCTTTGCCCCACTCCTGGTTCCGCGTCTGAATCTTTTACCCACCGCACCCTTCAACGCAGGCCCGGCAGGCTCATGAATGAACTGCCCTGTGTGGGGCGCAAGGAGAGGACACCGCTGCTCCGCTCCCGGGGCCAGTCGCCTCTCCGCCCCGCCAATCAGTCCCCAGAGGGGCCGGGGGCAGCAGCCGGCCCCGTGCCAGCACCCGCGAACCCTGCCCTTGCCTGAGCCCGAACCCGAACCCCTGCCCTGGGCCAGCTTCTGGTATACACGGCCCCCGAAACAAGAGAAAAGATAAAAGAGATCGAAGATATAGGACTTGGAGACCCTGGAATCCAAAACTCGGGGGCGGGGGCGGCTGGTTCCCCACAGCGGCGGCGGGCTTGTGGGGCGCAGCTGGAACCCCGGCGGGACGCGAAGGGGACGAGCACCTGGTCCCGGCAGGTGGGATAAGAGTGGCATTAGGAGGCCGGGACGGGGGTCCCACCCCTTGGGATCTCCCAGGGCCTGGGAACGGACGGAGGTGCACATCTGGACCCCCTACAGGCGTTGGAGGATTCACATTTGGCTAGGGATGGTGCGGGCTTGAGGACAGTGAGCGCCACCTCTGGGTCCAGCGGGCCCGAGCACCTCTGGGTCCCGCAGGAGGTTGAAAGGAGGGGACGCGCAGCTGAGAGCCGGTTTTTTCTTTGGGTGGTGGTGGGATCTTCCAAGGAAAGAGAGGGGACTGGGGAGGGGTCGCGTACTCACCCCCAGGCGCAGGCTCGGCTCCGGCTGGGAGCCCCGGGTTGGGGCGGGGCGGGGCTGGGGGAGGGGGAGGGGGAGTCGCTGGGCGGCTGGAGCTCTGGGCTCCTGCGGCGGCCGCGGCGGTGTATGGGGGGAGGGGGAGCGGGAGGAGGGAGGGGAGGAGGGGGCGGGGCTCCTCCGGTTCCACCCCCCACGCCAGTAGACGCAAGCTGCGCGCGCACTCGCAGTTCTCTGCTCTCCTGGAGGGTCCGGCGCGCAGGCGCAGCGCGGGGGGGTGACCGCGTGGGGGAAGGCGGTGCTTGGACTGTGGGACTCCCAGCGGGATATTCCGGGTCTGCGAGAGCGGTATGGTTGAGGGTAGGAAGGGTGTCAGGCTCCTAGCTCTCCTCCTCCCGTCTGCCATTCTTCCTTGCTGTTGGGGAGGCGCACTCCCCGGGGGTGGGTTAGGAGGCTAAGTGGGGCCTTCGGGGCTCGGGGTGTGGGGACCAGTGGGAGGGATTTCGACTGGGAGGGTGGCCTTTGACCTGGACCCTCCTCTGTCCCAGTCTCCCATTCTTCTTGGCGCGGGGTCCCTGCGGTTTCTGCGCCTCCCACACTTCCGGCCAGCGCTCACCTGTCTGCCGTGGGATGTGGAGCCTGCCTGGGAAGGGGCGGGCTGCGGTCGAGATTCGGCGAGGTCGTTTTGGAAGGTCACTCTGGCAGGTCACCAGGAGTTTTTCTGCTCCTCCCTCCCCTTTCCAACTTCGGCCTGCAGATGAGTTTGCTCTAGCTTCTGTGGCATGAAGAGCGAGTCCTTGGTTTCACTTCTGTCTGCTGATGAGTGTCTTCCCTGGTGCCGGGGGTTTCCTGGTTTAATTTCACCAGAGACTGCATCTAGCAGTAATTAAGACTGGAAAGGTGACGAGAGGGATAGACAGACTGACTTGCTGTATGTCACCCACAAAAACAGGATCAAAAAGACCCTGTGAGCGCCAACTTTAATTTCGGCTTCCTGAAGGGGGACAGAAAGGAAGCATGGCTTTCCACAGTTGGCATAAGTGAACTTTGCTACTGTAAAAAATTGGACTGAATTCATAAAGAAGTTACAGTTACAGAATAGAAAGTCACCTTAGGTTACTTGGGAAATGCTGGCAATGTGGGCAATGACTTAATAGAGGCCCTTGCAACCACTGCTGAACAGGACATTGCCTACCTCGGGGCTTCTAGTTATTTTATTCGGTGGGTGTCTGTGCGTCTGCTGGCTTTTCAAAGGTTCCAGGGTAGCCTGTGGAATGCAACTGTAAAATTTGACTCATTGCAGTGTTTTCAGATTGTTGATTGCCACTCTGGAAATCAGAATTGGAAATCAGTTTGGTAAATCTTATCCATCTTTTTAAAACGATGAAGTAGAAAATATCAGAAGGTGTAGCACTTAGTATTGCTTCTTGATATTTTGCTTCAGATACACACATGGGAGTGTATAAGGAGGTGTTATACAGTATGTTTGAAAAGTTTGAAAAGCATTAATCTTCTGTACCCTGTTTGCCCTCTGGTCTTCCTCAGCTTGAGTTTGTAGTCCTTTCAAATTGTGCAGAGGATGCAGCTAGCACACCAGGAATAAACAGTAAAGAAGGGAGTGGGTTTCTGTCTTCCAAGAGGTTACTTCCTGAGAAGAGAGACAGTTAATTGGGATTTTTGTTGAGGGTAGAAAGTAGATTGGCTTTTTTAGGAAAAGCAGTTTTTCAACTGTGACAAAAAAGAGAATGGGGATGAAACTTTTTGTGGACTGTCTGGTAGCAGGAGTCTTTGTAGGCTTGGAGTTGTTT
>PVKS010025531.1:0-29742 GCA_004027875.1 Aplodontia rufa | reverse complement strand
GAAACTAAATAAAATTGATTCTCTCTCTCTCTCTCTTAAAAAAAAAGTTATGTGCTAGGACTGGAGTGGTAGCTCAGTAGCTAGAGTGCTTGCCAGGTATGTGCAAGGTTCGAACCCCAGCACCACATATAAAACTAAGTATCAGAGAAACAAAGGCCGGATGAAAAAATAAAATTGATTCTCTCTCTTAAAAAAAAAAAATGGTATACGCCTTTGCCCTGTATTCTTTCCCTTTTTTCCTACCTGGGAAAAGGATACAATGCTAGGACGTGCAGTAGCCGTCTTGCAACCGTGGGAATGCAAGCTTCATGCTAAAAATGTAAAGCAGACCAAAAAAAATGCGGGCAGGTAGAAGAAGCTTGGGTTTCAGATGACATCTTGAGCAGCTATATAAACTCCGGTTTGCTCTCACCTAGACATTTCTTTTCCCCTCTGGGTACTGGGGATTGAACCCAGTGGCATTCTACCTCTGGTTACACCTCAGCCCTTTTTATTTATTTTTTTTAATTTTGAGACAAGGTCTTATTAAGTTGGTTAGACTTTTTGTTACATGTGAAAAATAAGTCCCCTATCTGTTTAAATCACTGAGGTATAGATTCCCGTTACAGTTGAATACACTCCTGACTGATATAGAGACCTGGAGGGGAAGAGGGAACACCAGTTCAGAAGTCTTTACTTTGGGGCTGGAGTGGTAGCTCAGCAGTTATACTGCTTGCCCGGCATGCACAAGCATGCGGGTTCAAACCCTAGCACCATGTACACAGCAAAGTGTCGGAGCAACAAAAATCAAGTGAAAAGCTAAATAAAATTATTTCTTTCCCTCTCTTTAAAAACAAAAAAGCTTTTGCTTTGGTCTAGACCAGAGATGACAAGGACCTAGATCAGGGTGCTGGGTAGGAGACTTGGAGCAAAGTGGATGGATTCAAGATATAAGATATATTGCCTGAGCAGCTGCCACACAGATACTGAGGATTTCCCCTCACTTATTCAGGACCACTGAGTCCTCCTTGTTTTAGTAAACCTTTCTTTTCTCTTTTTATTTTTTGTGCATTTGGCATGTTAGACCAAGCACTCTGCCACTGCACTATATCCCCAACCCCAAAAAGTGTTCTCTTAGAGTCCTCTGGTCCTGCCTGGTATGCTGGCACACAACTGTAATCCCAGCAGCTCAGGAGGCTGAGGCAGGAGGATTGAAAGTTCAAATCCAACCTTAGCAATTTAGTGAGATCTTATTTCAAAATTAAAATAAATAAGAAGGGCTGGGGAATGTGTCTCAGTGGTTTAGTGCCCCCTGGGTTCATTCTCTGGTATCAAAAAGAAAAAAAGTCTTCTAGTCCTCAGTTTCCATAAACAATTTTAGAATACCTCTGTGCTAGTTTCTGTACTTTTTGTTTTTTTTTTTTTTAAGAGAGAGAAGGACAGTGAGAGAAAGAGAGAACCAATTTTATTTAGTTCTTCATGTGGTCTTTGTTGTTCCGACAGTTGTGTACGTGGTGCTGGGGTTTGAATCCGCATCCTCATGCATGACAGGCAAACGCCATAACCACTGAGCCACCACTCTAGCCCCCAAGGTCCTGTACGTTTAAGGGCTTTTCTTCTAGTTATTCACATTTGTATCTATTGCTACTACATATGATGTCAGTTATTCTGAAACTTTAATATTTTCCATTCTATTATATTTCATTAAAAAAAAAGATTCTGACCTGGGGGGTATAGTTCAGTGGTAGAGTGCTTGCCTAGCATGTGTAAGGCCCTGGATTTGATCTCCAGCACTGCCCCCACCCCCAAATGGATTCTGGCCACTTCTGCTACCCACTAAAATTGCTTTCAAGTTGATGTGGTAGTACGTGACGGTAGTCTCAGCAATTAGGAAGCTGAGATGGGAGGATCACTTGAGCCCAGGAGTTCAAGATTGTTGGGAACATGAGGCTCAGCTGGCTTGTAGAAGAATTGGTGGTAAACAACTCTAACGGGTCCAGCTGGCTTGTAATTAGCAAATTGCCTGACCGCATGACTAAGCTATTCGGCCACTCATTTGTTACAATTGGAGAAAGGTGTTTGCACTGTGCCCCTATTGGTTGCTCTAATGGATAAGTAGAGTAGCGACTAGTCAGGTAAGAAAGCAGCCAAGGAAGCAAGCGGCCAAAGAGAAAGCATAGAACCAGAGAAGAAGGCAGCAAGAAGGAAAGCAGCCCTGTCCTGAAGGAAGAAAGCAGAGAAGACGCATAGAACCGGAGAGATCAGCAGAGACGTCAGAGATCAGCAGCGGTAGAAGATGCAGGTCCTGTGTTCCAGCCGCCGGCGTTTGCCCCCTTGTTCCCGGCTCCTCAACCCTTCCTAACTAGGCCCTTCGGAGGACGGCCCAGGCTGGATCGTTCTGCCCGTTCCTCGCTCTGGAGTGCAGCGGGGAGCGACTCCTTGCCCTAGCCCTGCCCTAACTCGGCCCCTCGGAGGAGTGCAGCGGGGCTCCTCTCCCCTGGTCCCCAGCCCTGTCCTGTTGGCGCCCGATTCCCAGCATCCTGCTGGCCCCCAGGGAACAGCTAAGGTCCACTGAGGTCGTTCCGCCCGCTCCGCTCCAGAACCCTGCGGGGAGCGACAAAGATGAGCTTAGACAGCACAGCATAGACTGTCTCAAAAAATAAATAAAGTTGCTTTCATTATCTTCTTCATTTGTCAAGACCTATATAGTTTTTGTTTATTTTGTGGTGCTGGAGATTGAACCCAGGACCTTGCACATGCTGAACAAGCACTCTACTACTGAACTACATCCCTAGTCTAAGGCATATAACCAGAAACCTCAACCTATATTATTCTGTTGGCACTCATTCTGGTTTTTTTTTTTTTTTTTTTTTTTTTTTAGAACGAGGAGACAGAGAAAGAGAGAAGCAATTTTTGCTTGGTTTTTTTATGTGACTTTCATTCCTTGGACACTGCATTGTATATGTGGTGCTGGGGTTTGAACTCGTATACTCGCACTTGCTAGACAAGCACTGTAACCACTGAGCCACCACTCCAGCCCCACTTATTCTGTATAATGCAGCGAAAGCCCTTGCATTATTTACTTACTTATTTATTGTACTGGAGAGTTAACCCAGGGGCTCTTTATCACTGAGCTACATTCCCAGCCCTTTTTATTTTTTATTTTGAGACAGGATCTCACTAAATTGCTCAGGGCCTTGCTAAGTTGCTGAGGCTGACCTAGAACTTGCAATCTTCCTGCCTCAGCCTCCCAAGCCACTGGGGTTACAGGTATGTGCTGCTCCGCCTGGCTTCTTGCATTACAATTTGATTTTTCATGCCAACATCTTATCACACCATCTGGACCATAAACCCTGGCCTCATTCATTGTTATGTCCATAGTGCCTAGCACTGTGCCTGGCACATAAGGAACTGTATACTCCTGGAGACCAAAAGCCAAACAACATGGCTCTTTGGGTTCCATCAACACTATAATCATAAGAAACACACCCTTCCCATTGGTATGGAGTCAAGGTGAACCCCCCAGAGCGTCAGAGGGTTCTTGGCAGATTAGACAAATAGGAAAGTTTTATTCCCTACAAATGCTTCAGGCTGCTGTACACATTTCTCTTCTATGTTCCTCCTCTTTTTATTGTTTGAACTCTTAATATTATTGTTTTATCAAATCTTAGATCTTTGGCACCTTTGAATTTTCAATGCATGGGCTGGTTGATCTGGTAAGGTCAATGCCCTCTAAGAGAAGACTCTTTTCTCTATGAAATTTCAAGAAAGTCAGGAGATCCAGGCACGGTGGCGCACGCACATCCATAATCTCAGCAGCACAGGAGGCTGAGGCAGAGGATCACAAGTTCAAAGCTAGCCTCAAGGTCTTAGCAAGGTCCTAAGAAACTTAGTGAGCCCCTGTCTCAAAATAAAATATTAAAAAGGGCTGGGGATGTGGCTCAGTGGTTAAGCACCCTTGAGTTTGATCTCCAGTACCAGAAAGAAAGAAAAGAAAACAAGGAGACAAGGTCCATGGCAAGGTGACGGGGTGGGCGGTGGGGCAGGGAGATGTTTATTATAAAGGCAGGCCTTCTTGTTCTTGTCATCCTGTCCTTGGATCAGCCCATCTGCATTAGAGGAACTGTGGAGGCTTGAAGCCTGGGGAGGTCTGCAGAGCTTTCCAGAGCAGGTAGACCTGAATGAGCCAATAAACAAGAGACTGAAAATAACCTTATTTCTGGAGCAAAGTTCACTCTTCCAGTCTTGTGTTCTCTGGGCATGCTGCCTCCATTTATTCATAAGAGACATTTCTGCTGCCTGTACCTCTGAGCGTCCTCACTCAGTGCGGGTGGGAGGTAGAAATCCCCTGGCTTATAGGGAGAGGCCTGGTAAGCAGGCCACTTGCTTTCTGTCATTTTGGTTCAGGACAGGGTCTAGCTGCCTCGGGCATACCCACCATTTGTTGCCTGCTGAGAAATCACTTTTCTTAAAAAGAATGCTGCAGCTTTAATGAGGCAATAGACTCCATGGTTCACTGTCATGTGAAACAACAACAACAACAACAACAAGGTGTTTGTATCATCTACCTTTAGGGCATAAGGAAGTATATATATTCATAAGTGCATATTTGCACATACACAGAATGTCTCTGCAAGAACACGTAACAGACTGGACCTCATGGCAGTATTATGTTTGAGAACTGGCTGGCTGGGTGATAGGGAAAGGGGAGGCTTTTTTCTTTTTAAATTGTTTTTCTTTTGAGGAGGAGTTTTGCTGTGTTGCTCAAATTCATGGGCTCAAGTGATCTTCCTGCCTCAGTCTCCTGAGGATTTGGGACTACCGGTGTGACCCACCACGTCTGACTGAGACATTTTTCATGTATATTCCTTTTTTGCATTAAAAATTTTTTTATCATTTGTAGGTTCTAACCCATCCAAATAAATTATTTCTAATAAAAGCAATTTTAAATAGCCCCTAAAGATGATATTTATTTATTTATTTATTTTAAAGAGAGAAGGACAGTGAGAGAGAGAGAGAGAGAGAATCAATTTTTATTGAGTTTTTCACATGGCTTTCATTGCTCTGACACTTAGTTGTGTACGTGGGTGCTGGGGTTTGAACCTGTGTACTTGCACATACTGGGCAAGCACCGTAACCACTGAGCCACCGCTCTAGCCCCCTAAAGATGATATTTATGAAACATGTAGTAATATAACTTATGCTATAATTTTAAAATATAATTTTAAGAATACAAACAGTCTGTACAGAAAAAAGACTGGAAAGAAGTTGGATGAGATGGCAACACCTACAATCCTAGCTACTTGGGAGGCTGAGGCAGGATGATCATGTTTAAAGCCAGCCTCAGCAACTTAGCGTGTCTCAAAAAACTAAAAAGGGCTAGGAATGGAGCTCAGTGGTACAGTGCCTCTTGGTTCCATCCCCAGTATCCCCGACCCCAACTCTAAGGACATACACCACAAGCTCTAGGTCATTTCTTTAGTTATTTCTTCTTTTCATTATTTCCCCAACTATATTTAATTATTTTTATTCATGATGATGAAAAATAAACTTTTTTTTAAAAAAGGGAATTACATTCCTTCCTAGGTGGCAGATGAGGAATAACCCATTCACATGGTCTTGACTCCACATATGTCAAGAAGAATTAGATTTGTTTTTTTTTTTCCAAATGTGTATATTACAGTAAAAAAACCCAACTCCATTTATATAAAAAAAGAGATACTCCGTTTATCGTGGGAATTAGTAATAATACAAAGAACAAATGAATTATGACTGAATTTCGTATCCTAATGGGTCAAGTCCCTGGTCTAGAAGCATTAAAGAGGATTCCCTTAACTTCTGCAGCAAGAAGAATTAGATTTGGACTAGAAATGAAGCTGTGAGCAGTCGGCAAAGGCCAACAAAGAACAAGAGAGGATTTCAGTTGCCTTCCCCTGAGGGGTTTTTGTTCTGGGCGTTTGTCTGCCGTGGGAGAGAAGGTATTCCTGGGTGGATAGACCTTCTCCTTAAAGCTCACCTCTTGGATCCCCTACTCTTCTAAGTTCTTTCTAGTTAGTTCACGATTTCACACTTATCTCATATGCCATTTGGTGGTGTTCATTCTGACTCTCCACCTCTGGCTGTTTCCCTACTTGTGCTAAATGTCCCTAACCTCTGCCTCCTGCTCAATATCTCTGTGCCAGTGGGCAGAGCTCACAGGTAGAGCACTTACCTAGCATCAGGTGTGAGGCCCTGGGTTCCATCCCCAGCACCTCCAAAAATCCAACCCAAACCACCTTTATATAAAGCCTCTGCCTGCTGGAGAGCACCCAGGAACATCAGACAGTTTGAAGTGAACATGTGGTTCCCCTGCCAAACCCACTGCTCTCCTTGTACTCCCCAGCTCTGTTAATAGCACTGCCACCCACTTGGGATCTTGGAGTTCACCTTCACTCACTCCCGCCCCAACCCCTCTCTCTCCATCTGATCTGGCAGCTTTCCTCTTTTCTCCATACCCTCTGTCTATCTTTCGCCTTTCAGTCTTCCAGCCTTTAGTTCAATCCAGCACAAAAAATCCAGAAACCTGATTAAGTAGCTGCAAGGAGTTAGCAGCTACCTGCTCGACTCCCAGCAGAGATCCATTCACAGGATAAAAACCCACATTTCTTGTCCGATAGAAAAGATTCTTCATAATTTCTCCCAGCATGCCTCTTTGGCCGCATCCCCTACCGCTGCCTAAATTGAACCAACCTTCATTTTTTTTTTTTAAGGGCTGAGGACCGAACTCGGGGCCTTGCGCATGCTAGGCAAGCCTTCTGCCACTGAGCTAATTCCCCAACCCCCAAACCTTCAGTTTCTTAATGTTCCCTGATCAAAATATGTTCTCTAGGGGGTTGGAGCGCTTGCCTGGCTTATGTGAGAACCCAGGTTTGAACCCAGCACCACATACACACCTAAATGTTGGAGTAAAGGCCAGATTAAAAAAAATAAATAAAGGTTCTCTCTTTCTCCCTCTCTCTTAAAAAAATGTTCTCTATAGCTCTGTGTTTTTGTGCATGCTATATTTCATACCTAATAATCTCTTACTCATCTTTCCAGGGTTCCTGAATCATCAGCTCCTCCTGAAGCCTTCCCAACCTCCCCAGCTCTTATCTACAACTCCCTCCTCTGCTCTGTATAGGCCTTAAGACTTAATCTTTGCCACTACTCAAGAGCAGGGCTTGGGTGGATTGTCTCCTTCTCCTCCTCCCCTCCTTCTCCTCCTCTTTTTTTTTTTTATTTCCTTTTGGTACAAGAATTGAACTCAGGAGCACTTAACCACTGAGCCACATCCCCAGCCTGCCTTATTTATTTTTTTACTTTGAGACAGAGCCCTGTTAAGTTGGGGAGGATGGCTTTGAACTTGTAATCCTCCTGCTTCAGCCTCCCAAACTGCTGGGATTACAGGTAGGTGCCACCACACTTGGCAAGGATCATATTCTTCTTTACATTCCCAGAATATATCCTTGCACAATAGGTAGAGACCAGAGACACTTTTTTCAAAGAAGCCTTCCCTTTGCCTGGATCTCCTGGTTCTCTGGTCCAGGTTTTCCCCTGTCTCTCTCAGTCAGCAGACCTGGGCTATGTGGATGATGGTACGCATGATAAAACACTCAAGTCTTTGATTTTATTCTGTTCTTCATTTTCATCCTAGTCTTTGTAAAGGATTAATAAATAAGCATGAATTCTCTCTCAAAATTGGACTGCAATTGAAATGAGGATTATTTTACAGCTAAGAATCATCTGAATAAACAGGGAAGGGGAACATCAAATTGTGCAGGAAGGAAAATGCCTTTCAGGCCCTTGGAAGAGAGTTGCCTTCTCTGATCCTCTGTCTTTGATCTTCAGGGCTCCATTAGAACAAGGTATTAGCTTTAACCAGCTTGTTGTTTCTGTGCCAGGAAATGTAGGCCAAGGGGTTGTATTGAGAAAAAAAGAATAACAACAACAATGGATTGCTGTTAGAGTCACTCAGCACAGCACTACGAAGACGGGTCCTTCTCCAGCACGGACGGGGAGTAGGAGCAGCCATGACTGTGAACTAGAGACAGAAGAGAAGGTACTCTCTCCCTGCCCTCAAGTGTGGTTAACCAGCTTCTCTAGAGCCACAGCCCCTGCTGACCAGAGGACACTGCACCCAGATCATCCTCAAGGCAATTGCTATTGTCCCCACAATAGCAGAGGATGGTCACTATGTGGACAGAGTGGGGACCGGAGGGGATGGGAGCCACCACTAAGAAGTCAACAGCATGAGTATGCCAAAGGGCACTATTCAGATGAAATTCTGTTTCTTTTTCCCTTTTTGGTGATGGGGGTCACAACTTGCCCCATGCATGCTAAGCAGGTGCCCCTCCACTGAGCTACACCCCCAGTCTCAAGGTCCCCTGAATGCCCGGTTTCTTTCTTTCTTTCTTTCTTTCTTTCTTTCTTTCTTTTTTTTTTTGTTCTTAGTACTAGGGATGGAACCCAGAGGCACTTAACCATGGAATCATATCCTAAGCTCTTTTTTAAAAATTTTTTATTTTGAGACAAGTTCTCACTAAGTTGCTTAGGGCTGCACTAAGTTGCTAAGGCTGGCCTTGAACTTGTGATCCTCCTGCCTCAACCTCCCACTTTCTAAGCTTTTTCTCTGCTATGACCAAAAGACTCCACAAGAATAATTCAGAGGTCTCAGTCCATAGATGGCAGGCTCCACTGCTCTGTGCCCAAGTGAGGCAAAACATTATGGCAGCAGGGTGTGGTGGAGGAGAGCGGTTCAGGACATGACCACCAGGAAGCAGAGGGTCATAAGCTCAACTCACCAGGGACAAAATATAAATGCAAAAGGTATGCTCCAGTGACCCACCTCCTCCAGTCACACCCTGCCTGCCCATAGTCACCACCCAGTTAATCAATTCAATCGGATCAATTCACCAATTAGATTAAGGTTCTCATAATCTAATCATTTCACCTCTCAACTTTCTTGCATTGTCTTACATACGAGCTTTTGGGGGACACCTCATGTCTAAACCATAGTTTAAGCACTCCCATCTCCCCAACCATGCCCCAGGGTCACAGGCATGCATACTTCTCTTTGAGCCTTCTTCCAATTCTATCTGCTGCAGACTCAGGTAAAAGGTTGTAATAGCCAGGATTACTGTGTAGAGTTGTGGTTTGATTTAATATAATTGAGATGGAATCAGAAAAATAAATAAGGGTGATTTTTTTTTTTAAGATAGAGGGACAGCGAGAGAGAGAGAAAGAGAGGATCAATTTTATTTAGTTTTTCATTGCTCCGACACTTGCTTGTGTATGTGGTGCTGGGGTTTGAACCTGGGTCCTCACGCATGCCAGGCAAGCACCTTAGTTACCGCTGAGCCACCACTCCAGCCCCAAGGGTGATGTTTTTGAGCCTAGGCTAGCCCTTTAGCAGCAAAACCTCACTGACATCTAAAGAACAAGCCTCCTTCTAACCCAGCAAAGACAAACCTCTCACTCCTAAACTTCCAAAGTCCTTATCTCTAGCCATAAAGACTGTGACTTCTCTGACTGAATCATGTGCTTGGGGAAAACAACAGTACGCTTCACAGAATCAGGAGGCCAGGAAGCAGGCGGTTCCTCATTCAGGGCTGTGAAGCCTTGGGTCAGTTTTGCTTCTTAGGTGCACACCTCTTTCCCATCAAAGCAGCATGTGATGATGAGTTGCCGAGTCGCATGGAGTTCACCTCCCAGAACCTCACTAGCATCTGCCAATATCCTCATGCCTACTGCCAGGACAGCGGACACCGGTGGGAGAGGGGACGCTGCAGGTCCTCAACCCCAGCTCTCCAACTGCCGTCTCCTTCCTGTCTGTGTTAGTTTCTTTCTTAGGGCCTCTGTAACAGAGTCACAAACCAAGGGACTTGAAATTTATTCTTTCACAAGTTTTGGAGCCTGAAAGTCCCAAATCAAGGTGTCAAAAAGGATTGGTTCATTCTGGAGACCATAAGGGAAAATCTTGTTCCATGCCTCCCTCTTAGCTTCAGGCGGTTGCTGGCAATTCTCAATATTCCTTGGTTCATAGATACATCACTCCAGTGTCTGCCTTCTTTCTTTTCTTTTCTTTTCTCTCTTTTTTTAGCAATAAAATACTTATTTTTTTTAATTTTAAAATTGAAATATAAAAACAACATATTTATGGGACTCCATGTAATGTTTTAATATCTGCCTCTGTCTTTACATCTTCTCCTCTGTGTGTCTGTCTCTGTTCTAGTGACACCAGGCATTGGATTTAGGGCCCACCCTGATCCAGTATGACCTCATCTTAACTGATTACATCTGCAAAAGCACTATTTCCAAATGAGGTCACGTTCTGAAGTTCTGTCTGGACATGAACTTTTAGGGACCCTCTTAGTACAGGGTCTCCCCAATGCTTACATTCTCACTGCTCTCACACTTTCTCTTTTCCTCTCCTAGGATCTCCCTTTGCATTGCCCCCTGATTCTGTTCCACTCTGTGAGTCCTCAGACTCCTCTTTCTTCCTGTTGCTGCTTCTACAACCTCTCTCCCTCCATGTGGACACATGAGCTTAAAGGAAACCGTAGGACTAGGACCACAATAAAACTTGTTTTCAATCATAGCTGGGCTCCCCTTGCCAATCAGAGGTCTTCACTGTAAATCTCCAAAGGTTCATGGTCCTCCCCAGGCCCCATCCACCAACTTGCCCTTCCCAGCCTTAGGAATCATTCCGTTTCATTAAGAAAATTGAGCCACGGAGTGCCAAGAAGCTGAACAACCTGCTCCCCCTCCCCCTGCCGTTTTTTACCTACATTTATAACTAACCTCATCGCCTCTTTCCCATGTCACAGGGTGAGCTGATCCTTGTAGGTCAGCCCAGCCCCGTATGACCCCTCCAGCCACCTCTTTTTTTCTAACCTTATCCTACATGTATGCAAGCTACTCCTTCTCTGATCCTGTTTTCCTCCAGCACATGCCATCTCTCAAGATTGAAAAATAGTCCCTATGGTGTACACACCCTCTCTTCCCAATTACTTTGCACCCCCAGATCCATCAGTAGAGTGCAGTTACTCCTCCCTCCTTCCCTGTCTTCAATCTCAATGGTCTGTTTGTCTTCTTAAGGTACCTGTTCTGTTTTGGAGTAATTTTGTCTCCTATGCTACACTGGGAGCAGGGTAAGGGCAGGGTGTTTGACCTGGCACAACATAGACATTCTATAAATATCTGAGCCATGTGTAGAGACTATATAAAGTTGGCTGGTTCTGGGGTACACTGCCTTCCATCAGGTCTAGCTGAGGTGTCAGTTTTCCTTGGTGCAGCTGGATGTAAGAAGTGGGTCACAGGGGGTGAGAGACACAGCACTTTAACAGAACAAGTAAACAGACCCCAGGCTCCCAGGGTCTCCTCCCCCCTGTGGATGCTGTTGCTGCCACCTGTACTTTGAGTAAGTGGCAGCTGGTGGCAATTTGGGCAGGTAAAGTGGGTCAGGGGCTGGGAGGGCAGCTCTCTCAATGGCACCAACAGTCTCTTTGCCTCCTCTCTGAACTGAGATTTGCAGAGGTACAAGACAGCATGTGAATCTGTGAATTTTACTTCATGTGTGGCTGTATGGGAACACTCTTTGCCAGTTTATCCTCTTTGACACCTCCAAGTCACAGGGGAGGAGTAACTCATTGACCCAAGTCTCCTTTGTTATTCTCTGGGGCAAGAGTAGCCACTAATCATCAAAAAATTACAATGTGCTGGGCATGGTGGCATATGCCTGTAACACCAGCAGCTTGGGAGGCTGAGGCAGGAGGATAACAAGTTCAAAGCCAGCCTCAGCAACTTAGCAAGCCCTGAAGCAACTTAGTGTCTCAAAATTTAAAAAAAAAATTAAAAAATGGATAGGGGTGTGGCTCAGTGATTAAGCACTCCTGGGTTTCATCCCTAATACCCCCCCCAAAAAAAAAAAGAAAAAAGAAAAATTATAACATGATGGGTTACAAGAACCTGAGGAGCACCCTGAAAGCTGGGTGCTTTTCCTACCACTCCATCTAGTCCTTCCACAAACCTGATCAGATATAGATGCTATTTCCCCGTTTTGCCAATGAGAAACAAAGACTTAAGGTTCAACGACTTGACCAGAGTCACACTGCTAGCAAATGGCAGAACATCCCCAAGACCTGACCTGGATGATGCCAAAGCCCATAGTTGTAGCCACCACCCCAGTGTGCTAGCTTTCCATAGCTGTGACCAAAATATCTGACAAGAACAACTTAGAGGAGGAAAGATATGCTTTGGCTCATGGTTTCAGTCCATGGTCTGCAGGCTCCAAGGCAGAAACATGGTGGTGAAAGGGTGTGCTGGAGGAGGAACGCCGCTCACCTCACGGCAGCCAGAAAGCAGAGAGAGAGGGCAGGGCCAGAGATAAGGTTCAATCCCCAAGGGCACGCCCCTAGTGGCCTACTTCTTTCAACCAAGCCTCACCTGTCCTCCCGTTTCCATCACCTCCCAGTAGTCCATTCAGCTATGAATGGATTAATCTACTCATGAAGTCAGAGCCCTCAGCCAATCACTTCCCAAGCGCCCTACCTCTGGATATGGCTGCATTGGAGAGTAAGCCTTCAACATATGAGCCTCGGAGAGACAATCCAAATCCAAACCACAAAGCCTCGCCTGCACCTTCCTCCAGCAAGGTCAACCTGGATCTTAATTTTCACCTGCTCTCATGCATAGTGGTTTTGGGGTGTACTTAACAGGTGTGAATGGCCCCCATGGCACGATTCTCCATCTCCCCATGCAGATTGCCTATTAGCTGTCACAAAGTATAGGAGGGGTGTAAGAAGAGGAGTGATTAAAAAGGGAGCGGCACAGCAGATTCAAGCTCTTTCCAGATCTTATCTAGCTTGATTAAGGAAGGGTGTTGGAGCTCTGTTCTACTATTTTTATATCTCCTAGTGCCCATAAATTTGTGCTGAGTGAAGGCTTACATTTTTACTCCTGATCAAAATCTACAAGCACAATTATTTGCCTTGGTGGTGAAAGATGTTGCAGAAACAGCTGGCGCAGGTCCTCATCCTGCCTCCCTTCCCTCTGCATTCATTACCAAATGTTATGTCAAGGAGCCACAATCCTGTAAAGTGCCCTGGGATAGTGAGGCCAATGAAGTCTGTCGTCAAAAGACTTGCAAATGGTTTTCACAACCTTCATGAACAAAGTTTTTATGACTGGGATGTAAGCCACGTCTGGGATGCTTAGCATGGGCAAGGTCCTGGGTTTGATGGAAAAAAGGTTTTTGTGAAAATATAATGCGATAGTTTAGTTAAAAATAAAAAATCTTTATTTTTTAATAAAGATTAAAAAATAATCTTTATTAACAGGGAAATAGAAAACCATTAGAGTTCATGTGGGAAAGAAGGGCTCTGTGTTTCTTTGGGGCATCTTGTCTATCAGGGCTGTTTTCTTTTACATATACATATATATTATATATATATATGTAGATGTATATATATATATATTTCTTTGTACTGGAGATTGAACCCAGGGGTGCTTAACCACAGAGCAATATCCCCAGCCCTTTTATTTTTTATTCTGAGACAGGGTCTCACTAAGTTGCTTAGTGTTTCATTAAGTTGCTGAGGCTGGTTTGAACCTGTGATCCTCCTGCCTCAGCCTCCCAAGCCAGTGGGATTACAGGCATGTGCCACTGCAACCAACTGTCAGGGTTATTTTCAAGGTAAATCTCTAAGCTCTTAAATTTGGGGGGTGCTTTGGAAGGATTTGATCATCTTTATTAAAAAAGAAAAGGGGCTGGAGCGGTGGCTCAGCAGTTACAATGTTTGCCTGGCATGCATGAGGACCTGAGTTCAAATCCCAGCACCACATACTTAACTAAGTGTAGAGCAACAAAAAACAGATGAAAAACTTAATAAAGTTGTTTCTCTATTTCTCTCTTTCACTGTCCTCTCTTTAAAAAATAAAGAGAGAGAGAGGGTTAAAGAAGCATTTCTGGGGGTTGGGGGTGAGATTCAGTGGTAGAGTGCATGCTTAGTATGAGTGAAGCCCTGGGTTCTACCCTAGCACTGCAAAAGACATTTCTGTTTGTAGGACTAGTAGATAACTGCTTAAAATATTTTTAGTAATCTCTGAATGCTATTCATTTCCTGATTCTGCCTGTCAGTCTCACCCTGAGCACCAAACACACATGAGCTTAGCTTGTGGTTTCCACAGCTGTTGTTTAGGTTCTTGGCTTGCTGCCCTTCATGGTTTCTAATCTATCGAGGAAAGCCTAGTTGCACAGCTTTGTATCATATTTAAAATTATTCTACAACAGTAGTCGCAGGAATGATAACATTTGTATCACGGTCCAATTACTGAACTCTTCATAAAGAGTTGGCTGGTTTCCCAAGCGGGCAGAGTGAAGCTGAGACACTGCTTCCCTCACCCAGGGATCCTGTGGCAGCAGCCGAAGCACTCAGCAATGGAACAGAGGCAGCAATCTGGGGGTTTCCGGGGAGCAGGAGTGTTGCCTCTGGGTGACTTTGGAAGGTTTTGCTCTTCAGGGGGGAAAGTGATAAGTAGGAACCACTGAGCTTTTCTGTGGGCGGGGGAGGGGAGAGAAGAGAGAGAAAGGGAGAGAGAGAGAGAAGAGAAGCTATTTGACAATCTTATGAAAACTCAAAGCAGACTTGGGGATGTGAGGCTTTGTGTATCCACTCACCCATTGGTTCTCTCTTATGTGCTTTCAGTAGGCACTGAACTAAGTCTGGTATGACACAAGGATGAATGAGTCTTGTTCTTAACTTTGAACAGCTCATAAGACGGGGCCAAAGGATGCGGTGTGTGTAAAAGTGACTTGTAAATGACACAAGGCTCCAACGTGTTGGTTATTCTTCCAACACTTAATATGGTGGCTGGCATTGAAGGAATGAATAAGGGTCAGGGAATGATAATACCAAAGACACAAGTCATAATGTGCTAGAACTGGAGGCCTGTAGGGCTGGAAACTGGGGGTGGGGGTGGGAGGGTTAGTGTGAGTCAGTAAAACACCAAACAGAATTCCTTGATTATTCCAGAGACTGAGAACTCCATGTTCTAAACCTTGATCTTCTTGTAAACATGAGACCTGCAACCATGTAATTAGTCTACTGCCTTCGCTCTACTGTTATCTGTGATTTGGTCTCCATTCTGTAGTTTAATAGGGTATCCAGCTTTAGAATAGTTCATTACTGCTTAGTTGTAAATTTCTTCAAATCCCCAAGAAACCAGATACAGTGATTGAATAAACATTTTCCTTTTCTGTGCAGGAATGTGGTCATCTTCGATGGGAATTACTAGTTAAACTGTAACCTTACGCTGCTGCTTACGTGAGTGGCTGTCTTTTCTCTGTTGACCTTCGGGAAGTTATAATGACAGACAATTTAGTATTCAGTCTGGAAATGAATTAGCTTATCAAGTTTTGAGACTTACTAGTTTTGGGAGACTTCTAATAAATTGTCAATTTAACTCCCTCCCATTTTTATTTCATAAAAGGTGATTATTAATGAATATATACATAATATGAAGTTTTCAAAGGTTATTTGTCTATCAAAGCCCATATCACTCTTAATTTGTGCCAGGTCAGGGAAGAAATCCCAGAACTGAAATGTGGCCAGAAACTACATTGCAGAGAAGTTTAATAGTCCTCCAGTACTTACAGAAAGAGCTAGAGAGAAGTCAAAACTTAACCTTAAAAGCTCACATCTGATTTATGGCTATAATTATGGCTATAAGCTATCAGATAGTATTGACTCATACTACTACTGTAGAAATTGATCAGTTTTCCAATAGATTACTTTGAGGCTGCATTCATCATAAGTGGTGAGGATATATTCTGCATTAAAATCTTTTTACATCTATGATAAATACATATTCCTTATTGAAAAATTAGAAAATGCTGGGTGCTGTGTTGCATGCCTATAAACCTAGCAACTGGGGAGGTTGATACAGGAGAATTGCAAGTACAAAACCAGCTCCAGCAACTTAGCGAGGCCCTGAGTAACTTAGTGAGACCCTATTTCAAAATAAAAAATAAAAGAGAGGGATGGGGGTGTGCTTCAGTGGTTAAACACCCCTGGGTTCAAACCCCAGTACTGGGGTGGGGGGAAGGCAAAGAGAAATTAGAAAATGGAGATAAACAAAAGGGGAAAAGTACTTAAAATCCCATCCCAATCACAAGCATTCCCCCCGATCCCTTGCCCTTCCTACTTTTTATTTTGGACAGGGTATCACTTAGCTGCTCAGACTGATTTTGAACTTGCCATCCTCCTATCTCAGTCTCCTGAGAAGCTGGGGTTATAAGTGAATGCCACCATGCCTAGCATACACATATACTTTTTAATATTAAAAAAACAATTGGAGGTGCTGGAGCAGTGGCTCAGTGGTTATGGCACTTGCCTGGCGTGTGTGAGCACATGGGTTTGAACCCCAGCACCACATACACAATGAAGTGTTGGAGTAATGAAAGCCACATGAAAAAATAAATAAAATTGATTCTCTCTTTCTCTCTCTCTCACTGTCCCTCTCTCTTAAAAAAAAAGTTGGATAGTGCTAGGGATGTAGTTCAGTGGTAGAGCACTTGCCTAGCATGTGTAAGCTTTGTGTTCAATCTTAGCACAGGAAAAGAAAGTGGAGGTTATATTGCTTATAATAGGAAAAACAACATAAGATAAACATTTCTGTCCTCGCATTCCTGTACTAGAAGTTGCAATACCTAGAAAGAAGTGGAGGGTAAGCTGACACTCATTTTATGAGATACAAAAACCAAAGAAAACAAAAATTTTGGGGAAAATGATCTTAAGGCATGTTTCATATACTACCTTAAATTATATTTGTATGATATGGAGGTCAGAGAATTTGATTTTCTTATTTGCTGTACCAAGCCCTTATAAGCAGTTTTTGAGTCATTTACTGACTGATAATGTTAGGAGTTCTACTTAATCTATAGCAATATTTGTTATATTTAAGAACCAAGCTGGCTGGAATCAGCCTGGCATAGTGCTCTGCACATAGTGGGTTCTCAATGAATGCTCCCCCAGGAAGGAGAGCTCATTCTTTTAGGATGTGGTCCATTCTGCCTTTGGACAGCTCTAATGGAGAAGAAGTTCTTTCCTTTGCTGAGCTAGAAGTCTTTTCCCTTTTAACCGTGACCCATGAGTTTAATCCTATCCTTAAGGTACATGTAACAATATTAATTCTTTATCATTATGATAGTCCTTCAATATTTACCCTTCACAGCCCTACTGAGTATTCCTTTTCTCTGGGCTAAATAGGTTTAGTGCTTTCAATTATTCCTCAAAAGATGTCTTTTAGCTTTGTCGTTATCCTCTTCTGAATTTTTTTGTTTGTTTAGGCTTCATTTAAAGACTAATGTGTTCCCTGTGTGGTAGCACCTGCCTGTAATCCCAGTAACTCAAGAGGATGAGGCAGAGGATCTCAAAGTTTGAGACTAGCCTGGGCATTTTAGCAAGGCCTTGTTTCAAAATAAAAAGGAGGCTGGGTTTGATGGTGCATGTCTGTAATCCCAGTGGCTCAGGAGTCTGAGGCAGGAGGATTGCAGGTTCAAAGCCAGCCTCAGCAACTTAGGCCCTGAGTAACTTAGCAAGAGCCTGTGTCAAAATAAAAAATAAAAAAGATCTGGGGATGCGGCTCAGTGGATAAGCATCCCTGGGTTTAATCCTTGGTACAAATAAATAAATAAATAGTAAGGACGGGGATGAGACTCTGAGTTAGAGTACTTACAAGGTATATGTGAGCTCTGGGTTCAATCCCTAGAACCACAAAAATAAATAACTAAATGAACAAAAAAGTGCAATCCAATAGAACTTTCTTTGGTGATGGAAATGTTCTATATCTATGCTGTCCAACACAGTAACCATTAGCCACATGTGGTTATTGGGTAATTGTAGTTGTGACTAATGAGAACTAGGATCTGAATTTTAAATTTTATTTAACTTTATTTTAAAATTAAATGGTTGTATGTGGCTAGTGGCTATCACATTGGGTGGTGCAATTCTAGATGATTTTAATGATGTAGTTTAATTTTGCCTTGTTTTGGAGTTGTCATAAGTTCATTTTAGTTTCTGTCTCTGAAAACTCTTAATTCTTTGCTGATGCTCAGCCAGTCCTTTGTTATTTGTCATATCAGTACACCTGGGTACAAGTACATTTGTGTTAACCAGGGAAAATACCTTTTTTCCCATTATTTTGTAGCCCCCCCTTTTTTGTTTGTTTGACATAGTCTTATGTTTTGGAGGGAACTGTTGTTACGTATTAATGCATACATGGATGTTGACATAGTGAGATAGTAAGTTAAGGCTGATCCTAGTCCAGGATCTACCCCCTTTCATCCATTCCCCAAACTTGTGTCTCCTCTGTAATTCCACCATTCTATAATTTGAAATGAAAATGTAGATGTATATTAATTTTTGACATTTCTGAGTTTCTCTGCCTGTCTGTGTATAGCTTAGGCTTCTAATGGGAATTGAGTATTCCCACTTAAATCGATAAACCCCTTTGCCCCTCTTTCCCCTCCCTGCCTCCCTTCCTTCTCCCCCCCGCCTTCTTAGGTATGGTTCCCTCAGCTTATGTGATATTTCATCTATGGTGAATTTATTACTTAAACTCAGCTGACTATCATCTTGTCTTAGGTTTTACTCTAGTTTCTATGCATGAGAGAAAACATTTGGCCCTTTTGTCTCTGTGTTTGGGAAATTTCACTCAGCATAATTTTTTCCATCTCCATCCATTTGGCAGCAAATGCCATGATATCATTCTAATAGCAGAGTAGAACTCCATTGTGTATATATACCACAACTTTTGAATCCATTCATCCAGCGAGGGGCATCTGAGTTGATTCCATAGTTTAGCTATTGTAAATTGAGCCACTATAAACATTGATGTAGCTGTGTCTCTGTAGTATGCAGATTCTAGCTCTTGGGAAAATACCCAGGAGTGGGATAGCTGGGTCATAAGGTACTTCCATCCCTAGTTTTATGAAGAGTCTCCACACTGCTTTCCAGAGTGGCTGTACAAGTTTGCAGTCCCACCAGCAGTGTGTTAGAGTTCATCTGATATTGTTCATATTCTTCATTTTTGCCACTCTGACTGGAATGAGGTGGAATTTCAGTGAAGTTTTGATTTGCAATTCTCTGATTGTTAGTGATGTAGAACATATGTATTGGTTTTTTGGACTTCCTCTATTGAGAAGTTTCTGTTTAGTTCCCTAGCCCATTTATTGATTGGATTATTTGTGGTTTTGGTATTCGGTTTTTTGAGTTCTTTGTATATTCTGGATATTAGTCTCCTATTGGAGGTATAGCATGCAATGATTTTCTCCAATTCTGGAGGTTCTCTCTTAATATTCTTGACTAATTATTTAGCTGAGCAGAAGCTTTTCAGTTTGATGGCATCCCACTCATTGATTCTTGGCTTTAATTCTTGCGCTATGGGAGTCTTGTTCAAGAAGGAAGTGCCTACACTGATGTTGTGGAGCGTTGACCCTTTTTTTCTTCTAGCAAGTGTATAGTTGTTGGTTTAATCCCTAATTCTTTGATTCATTTTGATTTTATTTTTGTGCAGGGTGAGAGACACGTATCTAATTTCAGTTGTCTGCATATGGCTGTCCAGTTCATCCAGCCCGATTTGTTAAAAGGCTGTCTTTCCTCCATGCTATATTTTTGTCCCCTTTGTCAAATATCAGATGGTTAAAGACTTGTGCATTTGTCTCAGTATCTTCTACTCAGTTCCATTCGTCTTCATGTCTGTTTTGATACTAATACCACACTGGTTTTGGGTACTATAGCCCTATAGTATAATTTTGGTCAGGTATTGTAATACCTCCTGTTTCATCTTTCTTATTTAGTAATGTTTTGGCTATTATGGGTTTCTTATCATTCAAAATGAATTTGAGAATTGCTTTTTCTATATACATGAAGAATGTCATTGGTATCTTGATGGGGATTGTATTGAATCTATACAGGGATGTCGGCAGAATGGTCATTTTAATTATATTGCTTCTGCCTAACCAAGAATAGGTAATGTATTTCCATCTTGTCAGATCTTCTTCAATTTCTTTTTTTTTAATGTTCAGTAGTTTTCATTGTGCAGGTCTTTTATATCCTTTGTTAGATTAATGCCCAAATATTTTATTCTTTTTGAGGTTATTGTGAATGGGATGGATTTCTTGATTTCTTATTTGGCAGATATGCTGCTATAGTATAGGAAAGCTATTGATTTATGAGTGTTGATCTTGTGCCAGCCACTTTGCTAAATTCACTTATAAAATCTAGAAGCCTTCTGATGGAGTTTTTTGAGTCTGCTAGGTATAGAATCATGTTATCGGCAAATAGAGACAGCTTGACTTCCTCCTTTCCTATTCAAATTCCTTTGATTTCCTACTCTTGTCTGGTTAGGGTTTGGAGGACTATATTGAATAAGAGTGGTGTGATGGACAGTCTTGTCTTATTCCTGAATTTAGTGGGAATGCTTTCAGTCTTTCTCCATTAAGTATAGTATTGGCTATGGGTTTGTCATAAATGGCACTTACAAAATTAAAGTATTAGCCTTTGATTCCTATCTTCTCCAGAGTTTTGAGCATAAATAGGTGTTGAATTTTATCAAAGGCCTTTTTACATCAATTGAGATGATTATATTATTTTTGTCTTTAATTCTCTTTAAGTGGTGAATCACATTTATTGACTTGCATATATTTTTTAAATTTAAATTTATTTTAAAGAGAGAAGGATAGTGAGAGAGAGAGAGAGAGAGAGAGAAAGAGAATCAATTTTTATGGAGTTTTTTTTCAGATGGCTTTCATTGCTCTGACACTTAGTTGTGTAAGTGGGTTCTGGGGTTTGAACCTGTGTACTTGCTCATGCTAGGCAAGTGCCATAATTGCTGAGCCACCACTCCAGCCCTTGATTTGTGTATGTTGAACCAGCCCTGCATTCCTGGAATGACTCCCACTTCATTGTGATGTATCATTTTTTTGATGTGTTTGTGGGTGTGGTTTGCTAGAATTTTATTAAGGATTTTCACATTTATGTTCATCAGAGAAATTGGTCTGTAATTTTCTTTTCTAGATGTATCTTTGTTGGGTTTTGGAATCAGGGTTATATTTCCCTTATAAAAAGTATTTGGGAGGGGGCTGGAGCAGTGGCTCAGTGGTTACGGCATTTGCCTGGCATGCGCAAGTACGTGGGTTCAAACCCCAGCACCACTTACACATTGAAGTGTCTGAGCAACAAAAGTCACATGAACACTAAATAAAATTGATTCTGTCTTTCTCTCACTGTCCATCTCTCTCTAAAAAACGACAGTATTTGGGAGGACTGTGTCCTTTTCAATTTCATGGACTAACTTCTAAAGAGAGGTATTAATTCTTTTGTAAAGGTCTGGTAGAACTGCTGAGAATCCATCAGGTACTGGGCTTTTCTTTTTTGGAAGGCCTTTGATTACTGTTTCCATTTTGCTCCTAAGGTTAGTTTGTTTAGATTTTCAATGTCCTCCTGTGTTAATTTGGGAATGTCGTATGTGGCTAGGTACTCATGTCTTCCAGATTATCAAACTTGAGAGTAGTTTTTCAAAATAAGTTCTGATAGTCCTCTGGATTTTGGTTGAGTCAGTGGTGATGTCTCCATGTTTGTCCTTGATTTTGTTGATTTGCCTCACTTTATTCTTTCTTTTGGTGAGGTTGGCTAGAGGTATGTCAATTTAATTTAATTTTTCAAAGAACCAACTCTTTGTTTTGTTGGTTTATTTTTTTGTTGTTGTTGTTCTCAATTTCATTGATTTCAGCTCTGATCTTCATTATTTCCTGTCTTCTGTTGGATTTGGGATTGGATTCCTATTTTTGTAGGGATTTGAGTTGGAGCATAAGTCTATTTATTTGGTCTCTATCCTGATTTTTGATGAAGGCACTCAGTGCTATAAATTTACCTCTTAATAATGCTTTCATACTGTCCCAGGGATTTTGATATGTTGTGTCATCATTATCACTAATTTCTAAGAATTTCTTGATTTCTGTTTTCATTTCATCTTTGATCCAGTCTTCATTTAAGAGGGTATTATTCAATCTCCAAGTATTTATGTACTTTCTGTTGTTTTTCTTGCTGTTAATTGCTAAGATCATACCATTGTGGTCTGACAGAATACATGGGACTATATCAACTTTTTTGTATTTGCTAAGATTTTCTTTGTGGACTAGAATATGATTTATTTTGGAGAAGGATCCATGTGCTGCTGAGAAGAGGGTAAACTAAGCCAATTTGGGATGGAATATTCTGTCTGTTAAGTCCAAAGACTGATAGAGTTGTTTAGGTTAGAGATATCTTTATTGATTTTTTGCTTTTTATGATCTGTCTACTGTTGATAATGGTGTATTAAAGTCTCCCAGTATTATTGTGTTGAAATTGATAATGGTTTAATGTCCTTGAGTACTTTCCCCTTATATTTGTAAGGGTTGTAATGGCGGCATAAATGTTAACTATTGTTATGTCTTCTTGATGTATTACTCTTTTTACTAAGATATAGTGACCTTCTTTATCCCTTCTGACTAATTTTTGGTCGAAATTAACTTTGTCATAAGGATCAGAACACTGGCTTGCTTTCTTGGGCCATAAGCCTGATAGGTTTTTGGCCAACCTTTCACCTTCAAACTGTGTCTATTTTTGGCTGTGAGGTGTGTCTCTCCTGTAAGCAGCATGTTGTTGGATTTTGTTTTTTGATCCAGTCTGCTAATCTGTGCCTTTTGATTGGGGCATTGAGTCCATCCACATTTGGTGTTAGAATAGATACGTGATTCTAGATCCCTGGCATTGTGACCTTTGCTGTATTTTGTGCCATCTTGGATATCTTTTAGTGAGTTGTTTTTATTGACTTTCCTCTGTTTATGGGCTTTGGGAGTTGTTAGCTTGTTCCT
This sequence comes from Aplodontia rufa, assembly GCA_004027875.1. Lineage (NCBI taxonomy): Eukaryota > Metazoa > Chordata > Mammalia > Rodentia > Aplodontiidae > Aplodontia > Aplodontia rufa. The sequence goes on along the minus strand of PVKS010025531.1, from coordinate 6,830 downwards.
CTGATTGAAGTTTATATTTGAGTATTCTTTGTAGAACTGGGTTTTTTGTTCATGTATATTGCTAGTTTGTTCTTAACATGGAAGTGTTTTATTTCTCCACCACATTTAAAGCTGAGTTTTGCAGGGTATAGCATCTTTGGCTGAAAATTATTTTCTTTCAAAATTAGAAAAATCTCTTTCTATGTTCTTCTGGCCTTTATTGTCTGAGCTGTATTCACAGTAATCCTTATTGGTCTGCCTTTGAATGTGATTTGGTGTTTATCTCTTACTGCTTTTAAAATACTTTCCTTGATTTCTCTGTTATTCATTTTGTATTTGATGTGTCTTGGTGAGTTTCTCATTTGAATAGGTCTATTTGGTGTCCTATAGGTGTCTTGAATTTGAATTTCTAGATCAATTCTGATATGGGGGAAATTTTCTTTGGATATCTCATTGAGATGGTTCTTTATGACATAAGTTTGTTTTTCTGTTTTTTCTGTATCCCAGTAACTCTGTTATTTCTTCTCATCTCATCCCATACTTCTTGCTCAGTAAGTTTCTTTTCTTTTCTATCCTCCTTGGTTTCAATATTGCTCAGCCTTTCTTCATTGTCTGATGTTCATTCTTTGAGAGCCGAAGTTCTATTTTCTAGTGAGTTTACTCTGATATTAATATCTTCCATTGAGCTTTTGATTTGGTTGACTGTGTTTTTCAATTTGAAGAGCTCTGCTATGTCTCTTTTCAGAATGTCTAGCTCCTTATCAAAGTGGTCTCCCAGCTCCTGAAATTGCTTTCTTATTTCCTTCCTTAAGTCATCTTTTCATTCTTTGGTTGTTTTAATAATCAGATTATTTGTATTTTTTTCTAGATTTTTATCCAGGATCCTTTCCATGGACTCCTTAGGGGGAGAATTGCTTCCCTTTTTCTTCGTTTTCAGTGCTGAGGAGTGGACTTGTGAGCCGTCTTTGGTTAATTTACTTTGGGGATGTTGATGAGTTGTGGGGTTTTTGTCTCTTTGGTTACTTGTGCTGGGTGCAATTTTGGAAGTTGAGATTAACAGCAGGCTCCCCAATTTATGGTTAATTATTGGCCATTGCGATTTCTAATACCTCAGAAGATAGGCAAAAGAGACAATATGAGCTGCCAGTGGGTACAATAAACAGTATTAACCTAATTACTTTGTTCTTTCTGAAACTGTTACCATGTTAATTACCACCTATGAGCAGAATAGTAGGATTAGTGACTGTCATTGGTTACAACACTATTAACCATGAGACTATAACTGGATTAAAAGCAACCAAGCATTATAAAATTTGGCATTTACATCTGATTTCCATTAATGCCCTCCATAAGGATGAATAAGCAATATGTTCAGTTACTATAAGAATATTCCAAATTACCAAAAATGAAAAAATAAAAATCAAAGAACAAACAAAATTAAAAAAAAAAAGGAGAGAGAGAGAAAGAGGGAGAGATTGGGGGAATGATGTTGGGGGCGGGGTGAGTGTTAGAAGAATAGAATTTGGCTATTGCCATAGACTAGCAAAGATGTGGGTAACAGAGAAGTGGACTATTTACTAGTATGGGCTTTGCAGCCCTGACTTCAGTGGTGTGGCGAGTACTATATTTACAGTAAAGCAAGTGTTCAAGGGAAAGGTAAGAAATAAGTAAATAGAAAGAAGAAACAGGTCCACAGTAACACTTTTATGAACAAACACACACACATTAAATAAAAAAGTTCAAACGCTGATGTATGGACTTGAAGCAGCCCTGCTGATCATAATAAAGTCCCACCAATTGTCTTGGACTGTTGTCCCAGAGTCTGGGAGCTTGGTAGTTGGGAGGGGTAAGGGAGCCGTTTGCCCTCAGGTTTCTTCCCCTATCCACTTATTTCAGGCTACATTAGCTCCAGGCTCTCCTCTCTGTTCCCTGGGGACACAGGTAATGAGGGTCCCATATAAAGTTCCACTGGCCTTGCCTGTATGGTCAAAATGGCTGCAGCCCATGCCACTTAGGGCTGGAAGGGGAAACAATGTTCTCTTCTCTAGAGCAAATATTTCATGGAGATGTCCCAGTTTAAGCACAGAACAGAGCTCCTGTTTGCACTCTGCCCCTTCATAGCAGAGTGTAGGATCCTGGCAGGATTGTGGGGGAGATCTGCCTTAGATTCCCTGCTCCATTACCTTCCCTGTTTATCTGAAATCGCTAGTCTGACCTCCTCCTAGGTGGGAGGGGGAGTCTGCCCCGTCCTGTGCAGCAGAGATGTGGAGAGAACCTGCTGTCAGCCCAATATAGCTTTTCTAGGCACAGTCGTCTCTGGGTGACTGAACAGGTCAGAACGAGTTGAACAGCGTCTCACCCGCTGCTATATTGAGAGGCGAGCAGTCTCTGGTGACCAGCTGGGTCTGAATAAGTTCCTCTTTTCCATTTGCTACACCCAAGTCTCCAAGTCACTGATCTGCCGATGACCTGCTGTGTTCAGCAAATCTTTTCCAATATGCGCTTCTTGCAGGAAGGCAGCAATCCTGGCGTTTCTTCCTTTCAGGTCACGGAAAGCACTGGGGTGCGATTTGCTTGACGCCCAACCATTTTCCTGCATATATCTGCCCCCCCTTTTCTTCTTATTAAAAAAGCAAAGAAGTTGGGGCTGGAGTGGCGGCTCAACAGTTGGAGCACTTGCCTGGTGTGTGTGAGGACCCCGGTTTAAACCCTAGCACCATGTACACAACAAAGTGTTGGAGAAACTAAGGCCAGATAAAAGAAATGAAGCTGATTCTCTCTCATTCTGCTGCCTTCTCTTTAGGGGGAAAAAAAAAAGAAGTGAAGAATTTGATTGGGATAGAGTGGGGGATTTACTATAAGCTTCCATTTCCATTTTTAACTTCTTCCCTCAAGAAACCCTCTCCCCCTGAAAACAAATTTTTAAAAGATAATTTTGATTTTTTCTTTTAAAGAGAGAGAGTGAGAGAGTGAGAGAGAGAGAAAAAAAGACATAATCAATTTTATTTATTTTTTTCATCTGGCCTTTGTTTGCCTGACACTTAGTTGTGTACATGGTATTAGGGTTTGAACCTGGGTCCTTGCACATGCCAGGCAAGTGCTCCAACCACTGAGCCACTGCTTCAGCCCACACTAAAAATAGTTTTTAAAAATCTCGTGGTTTTCCTCATCTTCCCCTCCTTCCCCCACAACTGGGGATTGAGCTGAGTGTGATACTGCCTGTGATCTTCATCTGCAGACATTTTTATTTTACTTTGAGTCAAGGTCTCACTAAGTTGCCAAGGCTAATCTCAAACTTGCAATCCTTTCTCCTTGGCCTCCAGAGTCAGTAGGATTACAGGTATGCACTGCCATGCCTGGATTCCTGCCTTTTTTTTTTTTTTTAATAGGTGCCAGTGATTGAACCCAGGGACTATGAGCCACTGAGCCACATCCCAGTCCTTTTCATTTTTTATTTTGAGAAATGGTCTTGCAGAGTTCTTTAGGGCTTTGCTAAGTTGCTGAGGCTAGCTTTGAACTTGCGATCCTCTTGCCTCAGCTTCCCAAGCCAGTGGGATTACAAGCATGCACCACTGTGCCCAGCGCTGCCATTCTTTTTTTTTTTTAAAGAAAGAGGGGACAAAGAGAGAGAGGGGGGGAGAGAGAGAGAGAAGCAATCTTTATTTAGTTTTTCATGTGACTTTCATTCCTCAGATACTTTGTTGTGTATGTGGTGCTGGGTTTTGAACTCGGGTCCTCATGCTTGCCAGACAAGCACCGTAACCACTGAGCCACTGCTCCAGCCCCAGCCCTGCTATGCCATTCTTGATTCTGACTCATGGCCATCTGTTTATTCTGTATCTAGTTCAGTCTTTCCTGGTTGTTTTCCTAGGTCTTCTAGTTCCAGAGTTTAGAATCTAGTCTGAGCCCATTTTCTAAAGATCTTCTGCTTGTTCTCACACTATACATGCTATTTATTCATTCTATAAGCATGTATGGAGCCTCTGCCAGTGTCCTGCAGGAACTGTGGTGACCTCTCAGCAGAGACATGAAAAAAAGACACAATATGCCCTTTCCAGCATTAACTTGTATCTTGCTCTAATCTGTCAGTTTTGGAGTTTTGGTTCCTATCCTTAATTCCATATCTTCAAAGTCAGTATCTTGGTCTTAAGTATTATTGTTTGACAGTAAGTGGGGATGGGATGGGAAGAACTCTAAAGAAAACCAAATCAAATTCCTTTAGAACAAGAGCACATTCTTTTTTACATTAAGAGAGAAATAAAACCATCCAAATCATAAGTTTTTTTTTTTTTATGGTTAGTTGGTCAACTTGCCTGTCTTCTGTAGCCCTTTCTTCTTTTGTATTTCCAAAGCCTTCTACTTCATGTATGTCCTGTGGGAACACGAACAACAAAAAGTCTCTCAATTTTGTTTCCATATTTGTTTTCTTGACTTCTTCAAATTACTGCCCAGGCAATTATGACTTCCATTTTATTCTATATATAAGAGAGTGCCAATCTCATCAGGAATTTATTGATTGAAAAATACACACCTTTTAACCTTCATCAGGGCCAGGGAAAAGGAAGTAAAGGAGAGGATGGGATGGTCTTACCAGAATTAACCATGGATCAGTTCTTTGCAGGACTCTCCTCAAATTCCATCTCTTCCAATGGAAGGGAACTGTCCCTTCTCTTGTCTTCCTGAGGCCAGGCTCCAGGTGACTCTTCTCAGGGGTTGGATAACCAGTTGGAAGAAAAAATTCCTACAAATACAAGACTAGAGGAGAAAAATGCTCCTCATATTCCCACTATAGGGTGTTCTTTTTTGAAGTTAGAAGTGTGTTAGGACTTTGAGCAGAATTGCTCCCAAGGATCCCTAACTGTGTAATCACAGTAATAGGGGGAGGTCAGGGCAGGTGGGAGGAAGGCAAGCTCATCAAACCATTCTCTGATAGAGAGCAGGTATCATGCTCTTAAAATAGAAATTGGGAAATATTACTTCCTTATGAACGAAGTCAGGCAGAGTTATAAGAGGTACTGAGGAAGGTCATGCTGAGGATCAGGAAGTCTGGGATCTTGTCACTGTCATGCGTAGATGTATGTTCAGGGAATAGTTAAAGGACAGTCATTTCATCTTTTCCAGCCTCAGTTTCCTCATTTATAAAGTGGGAGAATTGGACTGGATCAACAATTTTCAAACCTCAAATCACAATCCATTAGGTGACTATAAAATCAGTTCAGAGTTTTTATCAGCATATTAAAACCAAACCAAACAGATTAAAATGTGCTGTCTTGTACTGTAATGTAAAAATTGTTCTGTTAGACTACTGATCCACTTGTGTATCTGTTGGTACTAGGTTCTGACATCAAATTTGTTTCTAATTATGGTTCACAGTAATACATGTATTTTAAAACACAGGAATCCGCGATTCCTGAGGTTCTTTCCAACTGGTGTTTTAGATTTCCTCGTGTTAGCAGAAGCTCCCCTCTAATTTACCTCCACTGTGATTTGGGAGAACACATTTCCATGACGCCTCCTATAGCAGGCATTCTGTGTATGTACTGAGCCTGTGACATGCAGAGCCCCTCATAGGCTGAGCTGAGGAGAGCTGAGGGGTAACTGTGAACCTTGTTGTTAAATAACACTGACCCCTTGACACTCTGCAGGATTTCACATTCAGGAGGACACAGATGCCCTTCAGTTAAACTAGGATGCTTTAGAAGACATTCTTGCACTAAGTAGGAGGTTGGACAAAGAAGTAAGATCCTTTCTTTCGAGGTAAAATTGTGTGATTCTATGAATATAAAATTAATTTCTTTCTCCTTTCTCTCTCTCTCTCTCTCTCTTTAAATGCCGAGAATTGAAACTAGGGCACTTAACCACTGAGACACATCTTCAGCCCTTTTTTCTTTTCAGATAAGGTCTTGCTAAGTTGCTTAGGGCCTTGCTAAATTGCTGAAGCTGGCTTGAACTTGCAATGCCTCCTGAGCTGCTGGGATTATAGGTGTGCTCCACTGTGCCTGACTGAATACAAAATTTCAAGAACCATTGTACTTAAAGCTACTTCCAATAACAGCAATGATATTGACACTTCCATAGAGAGGTAGGGGTTACAGAGGGCTTCTGGTCATTATCCCACTCCAGCCACTCAACAGTCCTAGGGCCCAAATCAACAGCTTGTGAACAGCTGAACCAGGACTTGAGTTCAAATCTCTTTCCCCTAAAACCCTCTTAAATTTTACTGTAACACGTGGAAAAAGATGATCATCACCAAACGTAAGTAATTAAATATGTCTTTTCTTCTAATAATAGTATATTTAATTCTGTTCAGTCCACTTCAACAATCATTAGCTGAAGGGCCTGTGCTAAAAGGGGGGTACTTTACTGGACAGATCTTTGTTAAGTAGCCATACTTTGGGGGACACTTGGTATAGATGGACAAAGCATGGGGGATCACAGCCCACCAACAGGACATACTCCTAGGGATAGGGATGTAGCTCAGAGCCAGAGCATTTGCCTACCATACACAAGGCCTTGAGTTTAATCCTCACACACACACACACACACACACACACACACACACACAAAGGAACACAGACTCCTAAAACTTGAGATAGGGTTAGACATTGTTACTATATGCAAATGAAGTGGATTAAGTATCTAAACTGCACTTGTCATTCCAGAATATTTGAAAAGACAATCCTGACTAAAGAAGGGTTCCCCAAATATCATTAATGATACTGAAATGTACCTGAGATAAACAGTAACATGACTGAAATAAGGCTCTCCCTATGGAATGATAGAGTTTAGGGGGGATGGATTGGGGTTAGATACTAAGAAATGCTGGAATTGTTTTGGGCCACCAGCACTGA